>SJYT01038838.1:0-60211 GCA_006410635.1 Cephalophus harveyi | reverse complement strand
ATTCCATCCCCACCTTCGAATCACCCTGGATCCACCGGGGCTGGACCCCAGCGTGTGTGTGTGTGTGTGTGTGTGTGTGTGTGTGTGCTGTCTCTTATACACATCTAGATGTGTATAAGAGACAGCCCCCACCCCGCCCCAGGTGGCCTCCATTTCTCTGCAACCACGGCCACAGTGTTTCTGCAGCCTGAGTGTTCTTCTCCTGGGTTCGGCTCCTGCCTCCATCCCTTGGAGAGAGTTGTATTTTTCTGCTTTTAGCGGGAATAATGACTTTGTGCTAAAGAAGGGCTCCTTGGTTGTGGCCTCTCTCATGTCACTCCCTGGACTGTGCTTTTCACATGAGTCACTGAAGGCAAGGCTGTTTGAGCATGTCACCTTCGATGTCATGTAGCCTCCCTTTCAGGAGAGTTCATGGGCTTTTCTGATTTCAGCATAATTTTCTACTTGTAGGATATTCCCGTTGTACTAACACTTCTTTACCTCAAGGAGTGTATGGCCACGTAGGGCATATGAGAGTGGCCCATAAAGTTAAAATCCCATCTCTTTCTTTCTGGCATCTCCGGGAGTGACAGCCTCACGGTGTGTTTTAAGAAGAGCGATCTGGGACTCAGAGGGACTGGAGGGTGCAAAGAGGAGGGTGCACGCCTTTCTCAGAAGGACGGGAGGATGGAAGGGAGGCTGGTTAAGGAACCATCACATCCCTGTGACTACACGCCTTTCTCAGAAGGACTGGAGGATGGGAGGGAGGCTGGTTAAGGAGCCATCACATCCCTGTGACTGCAGAGGCATTATTTCATTCTTGTTTATGGCAAAGTAACATTCCTGTGTGTGTATGTGTGTGTGTGGACATACACGGCACATCTTTGTCCATTCATCTGTTGATAGACACTTAGGCTGCTTCCATGTCTGGGCTATTGTAAACAGTGCTGCTCTGAAGATGGGGGTGCTGCAGTATCCTCTCAAATCAGAGTTTCCATCTTTTCTAAATATATGTCCAGGAGTGAGATTGCTGGATCATATGGTAACTCTATTTTTAGATTTTTAAGAAACCTTCGTACTGTTCTCCATAGTGGATGCACCAATTTACTTCCCATCAACAGTACAGAGGTATTCCCTTTACAGAGAAAGACAAATATCACATGACATCACATATTTGTGGAACCTAAAAAAATGATACCGATGAACTTATTTACAAAACAGGAACAGACTCACAGATACAGAAAGCAAACTTATGATTACCCAAGGGGAAAATGGGGGAGATAAATTAGGAGTTTGGGAGTGACATACACACTCCACTATATATAAAACAAGCAGCCAGGACTTACTCTACAGGGAACTATATGTATAACCAAGTCACTTTGATATACATTTGAAACTAACACAACACTGTAAATCAGCTATACTTCAATAAAAATATTAAAAAGAGAAGCTGCACAGTCCAACTAGGTTTGAAAGGAAGGGTTGGATATGAGAGACACCTGAGTAAGAAAATTGGCAGGATTTGATGACCCATTGGATATATATATATTGAACTGGATATGGGAAGAGGCAGAATGGTTGCGGGGCTTCTCACCTACCGCGTACCTCTATAGAAGAGGAGCACCGAGGGAGGCAGGTGGAAACTGCTGTGCACTGAGTACTCGTATCAGCCCGGCACTATGCAGAGTCCTTTGCGGGAGGACATCCTTCAGTCTTAAGAGTGACTTTTCAATTCTTTGAGTCTTCATTTTACTTTACTGAGGAGGAAACTGAGTCTCTGAGAGCTTAGGCTGTTTCCATCTGAGTGGGCTTTGGAGCTCTTTTCTGAACCTTTATTTTGCTGAGGGCCAGGCCTACCTAGAAATACAGATAACACTTGTGGAGTTTATGAAGCCAAGGTAGCATCCTGCAACAGAAATCCACTATTTTTGTAGTGAAATGTACCCAGTGTCGAGAGAAGATACAACCATGGGCGTGGCGTCCTCATTTTCTGAGCATCCTTACGGCTCTTTAGGCTCTACCCCAAGGAGAGGCACTTCAGGTTTTGGTCCCTTTCTGTCTGAGCTAGATGTGAACTTGTCCTTTGACCCAAGGTCAGGTGTCACATCTGTTGCTCCATCTCTTATATGCCTAACACATTGTAGATAGTCAATGGAGTAAACAGTCTCCCTATTCACCCTGGTCTTTAATTTGTAGATCTATTCTGCTTTTATGAATTCATTTCAAATTTTTATCTTGCGTCCCTGGCTGTTCCAACTCATCCCTTTTTCTTGTTCTTCAAATACAAATCCTCTTGGCCTTGGTTGTGGCTGTGTAAATATACCTCATTTTTTCCACTGGGCTTGCAATCTCTTTGACACGGTCAAAGGTCACTGTCTGACCATTTTATGTCCCCCATGTATCTGTCTGGCATTATGCCTCAGGAGCTGGTCTGGTATAACATACAGAGGTGCATTTTAGAGGTTGAGGAATCTAGAATCAAATTTTGGCTCCGCCATCTGTAGTTAGGTGATCTTGGACAAGGTACTTGAAAGACTTTTAGCCTCTATCCTCAGTGGTAGACCTCAATTAATAAGGATTGTCTCCTGGGAGGATTATATTTTTGGAATTATATCAGGTAACTATATATAAAAGGTCTGGTACCGTGTATGACATGCTGATGTACAGTAGACACTCAGTAAATGCTACCGTATTCTTGCCCATTGCCCATCAAAGAGCAACAGAATAGTGGTGTTGAGGGGGAGATAATTTGCTTTATCTTTATCTCTTTGTCTAACAAGCCCTTCCAGAATGGAAAAGAAAACACTCAGCAAGTACTGAGCAGGCACTGTAGGTTGCATCCAGTTTGTGTGGATGGATGGATAGATAGAAGGTAACGTGAATTATCATCACTCTGTCACTCTCTATGACTTCCCCCTACATTTTTTTTTTCAGAGCCCTTATTTCTACATGAAATGTTATTATTCATGAATGATATCATGGATCCATGTTTTTATTTATTAACCTTCTCTCTTACTAAAGTGTAAGCCTTTTGAAACCCAGAGCCTTGTCTGATTCACCAGAATAGCTCCAGCTCTTTGTCAAGAACATAACTCATAATAGATAACAATTGGATATTTGCTGAGTGAACAAAAATTGAATCAATGGATTGATTTCCATGTGATTCAGTGAACACTATGTTAGCACCAGCTTTGGGTTAGTTACTGATATAGACGCTGAATACAGAGGTGAACAAGACAAATCTTGCTCGCAAGAAGGAAGGGAGGACTTCCCTGGTGGTCCAGTGGTTAAGGCTCTGCCCTTCAAATGCACAGGGTATGGGTTCGATCCCTGGTACATGGTGCAGCCAAAAATTAAATAAATTTAAAAAAGGAAGGGAGAAGAGGAGAAAAGGGGAAAACAGACAAGCTCCATTCCTCAGTCAAATGGAGAAGTTGTGTCCAGCTTTTCAAATTTCTGAGCTAGTGTTGGTGGAAACACAGCTGAGTGGAAGGAGTAGGAATAAGTAACATCTGGAATGAAAGCTTTACGTTTCTGGAGTTACATTCTCTTTGGAATTGGCTCCCCTCTCTCACCCTCCAGCAGCCTAGAAGGCTACCTTATCTGGCAGGAGAAATTGACATCCCTTTGAAATTGGTGAAATATTTAAGCATTTGCAATCATAGTATGCTAAGCATTGCCATTTGGGAAAAACACACTTAATAAGCGGCCCTGACCCATGTAAATGTGTGAGAGCTGGTTGGTGTGTCTCCTCTTTTCTATGGATTATACAGAAACCAGCACCGGTTAAGGGGGCAAGTGAGTTGATAAAAGCATCTCTGGAGAACAAGTACTAAATGGCTTCTTTATTGCTCACCTCTCAAGGAACCTTCTGTTTAAACCGCCAGCAGTTAAGTGCAGGTTAGACCTGTGAAGTTATTATAAATGCCGTTCTTAAGCCTTAGAACTTTATTTTTTAATTGGTTTCTTTTCTTTTTTTCAAACTACTAATGCAATAGGAAGAATGAAATTTTATAATTCCTTGAGACACAAGAACTATTGAGAGAAAGAGAACAAAGAGGCTATTGAAACACTATAGACTTTCCCTATAACCCAAACCAGGCGGAACCCCTTACCTCCCTTCACTGCACAATGGAGCCCTCTCTAAGGAGCATGGGGGAGGGGGCCCAGGCTGGAAATACCCAGCACAACATGTTATTGAATAAGAAATAGGCTGCTAGAAAGAGGAAGGGAGAGGCTATTCCTGACATGGAAAAATGCAAACAGCCAGAGATGTGGTGTCCTTACTGAACTCATTCTGTTTCAGAGCCTTTTTCTGCCTTCTCTCCTTTGCGGCCAGCAATTTAAAGTCTAACCATTTTATGACTGAGGCTTAAAAATAAGTCAGTGAATGTTTTAAACAGATTTTCTTAGAGGTCACAGTGATGAAGTGTTCCAGTTCCAGTTCAGTCGCTCAGTTGTGTCTGACTCTTTGTGACCCCATGAACTGCAGCATGCCAGGCCTCCATGTCCATCACCAACTCCCAGAGTCTACCCAAACCCATGTCCACTGAGTCAGTGATGCCATCCAACCATCTCATCCTCTGTCGTCCCCTTCTCTTCCTACCCTCAATCTTTCCCAGCATCAGGGTCTTTTCCAATGAGTCAGCTCTTCACATCAGGTGGCCAAAGTATTGGAGTTTCAGCTTCAGCATTAGTCCTTCGAATGAACATCCAGGACTGATCTCCTTTAGGATGTACCGGTTGGATCTCCTTGCAGTGCAAGGGACTCACAAGAGTCTTCTCCAGCACCACAGTTCAAAAGCATCAATTCTTCGGCGCTCAGCTTTCTTTATAGTTCAACTCTCACAACCATACATGACCACTGGAAAAACCATAGCCTTGACTAGACGGACCTTTGTTGGCAGAATAATGTCTCTGCTTTTGAATATGCTGTCTAGGTTGGTCATAACTTTCCTTCCAATGAGTAAGTGTCTTTTAATTTTATGGCTGCAGTCAGCATCTGCAGTGATTTTGGAGCCCAGAAAAATAAAGACAGCTATTGTTTCTACTGTTTCCCCATCTATTTGCCATGAAGTGACAGGACCAGATCCCATGATCTTCATTTCCTGAATGTTGAGCTTTAAGCCAACTTTTTCACTCTCCTCTTTGACTTTCATCAAGAGGCTCTTTAGTTCTTCACTTTCTGCCGTAAGAGTGGTGTCATCTGCATATTTGAGGTTATTGATATTTCTCCCGGCAATCTTGATTCCAGCTTGTGCTTCCTCCAGTCCAGCGTTTCTCATGATGTAGTGTAAAGAGTCATAAAGAACCAAGATCAGATCCTAGCTGTGCAAAGGTAGGAAGGAGATTGGTGCTTCAGTGAGCAATAATTGTTTAGACCCTCTGTTCTAGAGGACACCCCTTTGGGTTACCTGATTTTGACTTTGTGTAACTTCTTTTATTGATTGTAGATACCTAATAGATACATACATTCTCTCCCATCTGGAAGAGATTCCTGTGACCCATGCAACCTCTCTCAAATAACTTTACCTCCATTTGTATGTCTCTTGAGTATTTCTTGCCTATGGATGTGGTTGTTCTTTGGGTTTTTTTTAAGAATCAGTTATAATATCGTCCTAACCTTCATTAATGATAGAATGAAATAAATCACTGATATAATAATTAGTAATTAGTAATTCATCACATGTTCATTCTATATCTGTATGAGTTCATTCTATATCTGTATCTGTATCATAATTGCACATTTTTGGATTATCTTTTAACACTAGTTTATGCCAATATTCTAAGTGGCTTAACTTCTGGGTCTTAGTGTCTTTATGTAAAGAATTGGAATAATCATACTGAGTAAAATAATCACAAATTTTATCAAGGGTTTTGCCATTCATCGTCCCATTTGGTACTGATAGCTGAATAATGTTTAGCAATTAATTTTTAGCTATTATGGATGGTGAATGGGATAACGTCTGTGAAATCTCTTTTATCACGCGTGATTCATAAAGTATGATTCAGCTGTTAGCTAGTGCTATTATTATTAGCATCAAATGAAGATTTAAGGATTGCTTTTAATTCTCTGAAAACTGGTGATTCAGAAAGGAGAGGAAATTTTCCTGGTGGCCCTAGAAGTTGAACGGAAGCGAATGGAGGGCACTGTAGGTTCAGGTTTGGGGGAAGGCCCCCTACCACCAGCCGTATTGATGGTGGCGGTGGGCTGCCTCTCGGGGTAGGGAGGTTGCCACCGCTGACAGTGTGCAGACAGAGACTGGCTTCTCATGGTAACTGTTGCACTACAGGCAGCCCCAGACTTGGACCCCTTCTGAGAAGCTGAGTGTGGAGAAGGCGCGTATGGGGATAATAACCTCAGGTTACAGCCAGGGAACCTGAGAACCATGGCCTTAAGATCCCTAGAGGTCCCGTGAGCCCTATGCCTTCATTACATGTGGATAATACAGGAGGAGCACCTGGAATGGTGCGTGACACCCAAGATGTGTGTGCGCTGGATGCTGGCTTTCAATAATCTGTCCGCTTTGATCATCTGTTACATCGTTTACCTGCACAGTAAGACATGGCATTTTTCTACAGCATTGTGATATAGAAAGATGACATGTACAGCTGGAATTTCCCACTGCACAGGTGTGGGCTACTGGCTGAGTCTGTGCCTTCCAAAGGGCCGAGCATTGGTAGGTGAAAGGAGGAAACTGAGGCCAGGGGTCCCAAGTGAAGCGCACCGAACCACCCAGGTCAAGCTGAACTCACTCTCAGGGTCTCTGACTCCCTGTCTGAAGGTCTCTCTTGTTTTCTGCCACATCCCAAATAGCTCCTGACCTTCACTTCTAGCTTGCTCTTCCCTTAACCTTCAATTCTGTTCTAGGGCCAAAGCCTTGGAGTTGTCGCTGATAGCTTTCTAACATACTCTCCTTTCAACACATCAGAAATCCTTGGCTGCACCTCCAAATATATATGTGTGTGTGTGTATCCATCCAGAATCTCAACTCTGCCCTGGGTTAATCCTTCATCAGCTCTCATCTGGGTTAGAGCAGCAGCTTCCTAACTGATCTCCCTACTCTAACTAATCTCCCTCTTTCTGCCCTGGTCAACCTGCTAAAATCTGTTTCCACCCATTATTCAGAGGAGACCTGTTAAGCTGTAAGATAGTTTATGTCACTCCTGTGTCCCAACCCCCCAGATATTCCCCCAATTCATTCAATGGAAAAGCCAAAGTGCTTACAAATGCCTCCGAGGCTTTCTATGGTCTGCCCCTCACACCCTCTGTCTCGTTCTAATTCTCATTCTCTTTCCTATAGGTCACCCCGTCCCCACTGGCTTATATTTCTGCCTCAGGACCTTTGCACCTGCAGCTTCTGTAACATTCATCTGTCAGATAGCCAGGTGGCTCATTCCCCTGTCTCTTTGATGATCTTTCTCAAATGTCACCTTGTCCCAGGGGCCTTTCCTCCCTGCTGCATGTTTCCACCTGCACCCCTCATCCCTTCCCTGCTTCATTTTCTCCGTGGAAGTTAGCTCCATCCAACACGTTCCCTGTCTTGTTTACTGTTTTTCTCTTTCCCTTATAAGCTGAGGACAGGGGTTTTGGCTTTGTTTACTTCTGCACCCTTTCACCTACCATTCAGAACAGTGCTTTGTCCATAGGAGACATTCACTAAACATTTACTGAGAAATAAATGAATGAGCTTCCCAGGTACTGCTATGTGCCAGGTCCTAGATGAGAAATCCTGGCGATACTCTTCTGGGGTTTATTTGGAATTTCTGGGGTAGGCAGTTCATGACAGAGTTCCAAATCATTCCTGTCTCAGTATTTGTGCCCTCTGTATGCCCTTCCCTTCAGTCATGGGCTAGAGCTAGAGACTTGCTTCCAAGGAATAAAATATGTCAGACATCATGGGATGCCACTTCCTTGAGTAGGTTACAAGAGACTAACTTTTTTCCGTCTGGCACTGTTTCTTGTCTGGTAATTTCTCTTGCCCATAAGAGTGAGCATGCCAGCTGGCATGTTGTGAGACGCTTTGTTGAGAGGCCCAGGAGGTAGGAATCAGAGGTAGGCCTCCAACCAGTGGGTCTTAAAGAATTGAGACCTCAGTCTAATAGCCCGTAAGAGACTGAATCCTGCCAACCACCACCTGAATGGGCTTGAAAACAGGTCCTTTCCTGACCAAGCCTTCAGATGAGACCACAGCCCACACCAGCATCTTGATTGAAGCCTTATGAGATGCTGAGGACCCTGTTAAACTGTTCTTGGATTTCTGATCCATAAAAACTGTGAGATAAGCCATGTGTATTACTTCATATTATTTTAAACTGCTAAACTTTGGGAGTAATTTGTTATGCAGCAGTAAATCACTAACACTTCTGTTTTTACCCTGCCCATTGGAAGATATATATATATATATTTTTAATTTTTTAAAAATTTATTTATTTATTTTTTACTTTACAATACTGTATTGGTTTTGCCATACATTGACATGAATCCGCCATGGGTGTACATGAGTTCCCAACTCCTCCCTCTCCCACCTCCCTCCCCATATCATCTCTCTTGGTCATCCCTGTGCACCAGCCCCAAGCATCCTGTATCCTGTATCGAACATAGACTAGCGATTCGTTTCTTACATGATAGTATACATGTTTCAATGCCATTCTCCCAAATCATCCCACCCTCTCCCTCTCCCACAGAGTCCAAAAGTCTGTTCTTTACATCTGTGTCTCTTTTGCTGTCTCGCATACAGGGTCATCATTACTATCTTTCTAAATTCCATATATATGTGTTAGTATACTGTATTGGTGTTTTTCTTTCTGGCTTACTTCACTCTATGTAATCGGCTCCAGTTTCATCCACCTCATTAGAACTGATTCAAATGTATTCTTTTTAAAGGCTGAGTAATACTCCATTGTGCATATGTACCACAGCTTTCTTATCCATTCGTCTGCTGATGGACATCTGCTTCCATGTCCTGGCTATTATAAACAATGCTGTGATGAACATTGGGGTACACGTATCTCTTTCAGTTCTGGTTTCCTCGGTGTATATGCCCAGCAGTGGGATTGCTGGGTCATAAGGCAGTTCTATTTGCAGTTTTTTAAGGAATCTCCACACTGTTCTCCGTGGTGGTTGTACTAGTTTGCATTCCCACTGACAGTGTTAGAGGGTTCCCCTTTCTCCACACCCTCTCCAGCGTTTATTGCTTGTAGACTTTTGGATCGCAGCCATTCTGACTGGTGTGAAATGGTACCTCATTGTGGTTTTGATTTGCATTTCTCTGATAATGAGTGATGTTGAGCATCTTTTCACGTGTTTGTTAGCCATCCGTAAGTCTTCTTTATATATTTTTATTAGAGGAGTTGAATTCTCCTTCCTGTTTCTTTTTTTGGCTATGCACACACACATACACACACATGCACACACACAACACATACACACTTTAGCTTGAAACATTACTGACGGTGATATTTGACACAATTTCAGGCCCAGCAAACAGCATTAGTGATGCCTTAATAAGATGGTGAATTCTCAATGCCTTCAGACACTGCTCAAGGCAGAGGCATAACTGATGCCTGCTGGATAATGCTGAGGTGTGTCTCTGCCTGGAAAGCTGTCTGGTATTTATAGGAAACTGAAAGTTAGGCACAGGGGAGAAATGAGTTCCAGACTGTTGCACTTATTTTCAGATAGAATCATATTCTCTGAAAAATTGCATAGGATGTTGAGCTGATAGGGAATTCACCATGATTGTATGGCTCACTGGGCTCGTATTGTGGTGGAGAAAAATCATCTTGTCGGCTTGGGGAGGCGACAGTCACATCTCCTCAGCCGGCAGGTGATCGATGTCTGAGGACAGGCTGAAGACGTGGCTGCCTCCTCCTCCTCGCTTGAAGCCACTGAGTGGCATTTTCAAGTAAACCAACAGAACAAAGGGTGCTTTGACAGATGGGGAGGCTCACCCCATGGGCAGCACAGGCTGGTAGGTCCCACCTGAAAACTTGGAGATAAGCACTTGGAAATTCAAAGAGGCACTTGTCTGTCACTCGTGATGGCTGAAAACTTGGAGGAAAGTCCGGTCTCGTTTGGAAGAGTTTGGGGAGGTAAGCTTAGTCAGTCACTCAGCCAGCCAGCAAACACCAACAGTGTACCTGTTTCATGCTCAACACCATGCTTAGTGATGGGAAAATATATTTCAATAAGACTCAATCCCTGCTTTCAAGGAGTTCATGGGATCATAGTGGACAGTAGATATGTAAACATGAAAATATTGCAGTATAGTGAAATGAGGGCTCAGGCTCCATGGGAGGCCAGAGAGAGGGGAGCACTTGGTCCCGTACATAAGGAATGGGGAAGGAAAACAACGAAGGTTTTTCTGAGCAGGCAAATAAACCCAGTTGGTAAGTGGCAGGATAAGGAGCTAGGGAAGAAGAGGGCCTTCTAGATTGAGGGACCAGGCTGTGCAGAGACGTGTAGGCATGGGTTAGCTTGGCTAAGTTCGGGAGCTGAAAAGTGCATCAAGGCAGACATGTACAAGGCGGGAAAGAGACCCGAAGGATGGGCGAGGCCAGTTGGGGTTGGCCTGTGGTCCAGGCTCAAGCTTAGGTTTTGTTCTGAGGGCAACAGGGAGCCCAGGTAGGGTCTCCAGAAGGGTAGTCTCATCAGATTTGGAAGTGTTGCTCTGAGATTGCATTTAGAGAAGAGGTTGCGAGAGCAGGGGGCCTATAGACCACCGAGAACAGAGATAAGGATATTTGTTTCTGTGCCACTCTGAACCACACTTATTATTTATGATTCTTTATTTTCCTACTTGTGGATCAACCACAGCCATCTCTAAGCGGTGTTAACACCTGTTCAGGAGGTAATTCAGGTGGAGGTAGTTATTTCAAAACTGACCTGTGTGTTGAGGGCAGTCACAAGATCTTCAAGTTCCTTCTCAAAAAGCACATGAGGGCCCAGCTCAAGGGTGTGCTAGCAGTAGGTTGACCAGTTGGCCTGGTTTGCAGGATGCAGGCTTTTGAGTGCTAAAATCAGGGATGTCCTGGATGAACCAGGACACCTTGGTCACCCGAGTCAGTGAGTTGCTGCTGTCCCGGCTGCCTGATGTGGGAAATACAATCCCTCCCCTTTTGCCCCCAACCTCCCTTCCAGCCAGACCTTCAGATGCTACTCTGTTCTAAATTTTCAAGCTTCTTTGTCTGCATTCCATTGCAATCCCCTGGTTTCCTTGTCACAGGTGTGCACTGCCTACTTCTAAAGACCTGTGTCTTTACCTGCAACCTCAGCTGCAGCTGGGCCCTGAGGGCTTTGTCCTGACCAGGCCTGCACCCAGCTGGGGTTGTGGCTGTTTTATTGGAGCTTCCCTCACCCAAGGCCCTCCCCTGGGGAGCCTGGATCTCCCCAGACTTACTTCTAGCCCTGGACCTGACTTCAGCCCCTCAAGGTGAGCCCTGCCTTCCATCAGGCCAGGCTTCCCACAGGCCCTGTGGTCCCAGAGTCACCACCCTTATCTTTGCCTGTCTGTCCTGGGTTTCTAACCCCCTGAGAGGTTTGACTCAGTGGAACTTGTGCCCAAACCAGGCCCATGTGTGGTGTCCGGGAGGTGCACCAAGAGGCTGCAGTGACCTCGAACAGTAGTTCCCAGGCTGCCTGTGAGAACCAGGAGCACTGCTGTTAGGGACAGTGTTGGCAGGAGTTTGCGGTGCGGTGCAGCTAAGATGGAAATCACCGGACGTGACCTTCACTCTGTGCATTCCCAGGCCGTGGCTCACGCATCCCAGTGTTCTGTCTGCCCTCTGAACCCCACTGATGGACACTGGTAATCAGCTTTGTGTGTGCTCACTTTCCAATTAGAAGCGGAAAATGCTCCACAGATATTTACCGAGTGCCTGTGCTGTGTGTTAATTGCTCAGTAGTGTCCGACTCTTTGTGACACCGTGAACTGAAGCCCACCAGGCTCCTCTGTTCATGGAATTCTCCAGGCAAGAACACTGGAGCAGGTAGCCATTCCCTTCTCCAGTGGTTCTTCCTGACCCAGGGGTTGAACCTGGACCTCCTGCATTGCAGGTGGATTCTTCGCCGTCTGAGTCACCATGGAAGCCCTGTGTCGCCAGCTAATCCCCACTCATGGCAGAAGTTTCCTCACAGCAACGTGTGTCTTCACTGCTGCTTGCTCCCGCCTCCCCCGGCTCACCTCCAGAGGCCCGTGCAGGAGGGTCTCCATCATTCTGTGCACAAGAGTCTCCAAGAGCTCTCTCCTCCAGTATGGGTTCCACTTCGGAGGCACCATGAAGACCCCTCTGCTTTCAGGAAACGGTGGCTCCTACTCCTTGGAGTCTGCTTGAATTAGTCTGCTTCGTGAGCCTTCTGAATACTGGAAATTCCAGATCAAGTTTGGGCAGGGCTGGTTTCTGGGGAGGACTCTTGCTGATTTGCAGATGGAAGCCTTCTTACTGTGTCCTCACATGGGGCCAGGAAACAGGTGTGAGGTGTTTCCCTGGTGTCTTTTCTTAAAAAGGTACTAATCCTGTTGATCAGGCCCCATCCTTATGAGCCCATTCAGCCTTCATTACCTCCTAAAAGTTCTTCTCCAAATACAGCAACATTGGGCGTACTGCTTCAGTATATCAATATGGATGTTGGGGCACAGTTCAGTCCACAGCGCTGCTCTTCCCCATCCCTGGCTCCTTACTTCCACTCTTGGTTGGAGGGCTTGGCACTCTGAGCGGGGCACCACAGGGTTGTTGATGGTGGTCATGGTTATGGTGGATGGTGCTGAGGGAGGGTGAACTGGTCCAAACAGCATTAAGATGAACAGAATTTTTAAAAGCTATATTCTGTTTGTATCTAGATATCATGCACAAGCATTATCCCAACCTCAGTTCATTTATCTGGCAGCTATATCATGCCACTGACTGGAAGGTACATTTTGTAGCTATGGTGAAGCTTTGTTTCACATACAGAAGGCCAGTCCTGGGAACTGTCTATGGTGCAGTTACATAGGACATCATTAGTTCCTGTCACATTGTTGGGGCTCTCGGGGGAGTTTTGTCAAACGAATGGTATGAGGCCAAAGGGCCAGGATCACATGGCAGAAGAAGCAGATCCTTGGTAGATTGCAGGCTTCTGGTTCCTTGCAGGAAGACTTCATAAAATGAAGAAAGAATTTGGCTCCTGTCTACTGGAATGTGGACCTGGAATAGTAGTGATTGGTGTCTCCTTGGCTGATAATAATGTTGGCCCCAGGAGAAATCTGTGAGGGCACCTGGGTGGCTTTCCATTGCGCCTGGTGTCTGTGCTGGTGGCTCTTCCCAAGGTCGGCTCATCTTTTTCGCCATCAACAAGCATCACCGGGCCTTTGTCCTCATTTGTCAGAAACAAGTACCGGGAGATGATGCTTAAACTTGCCCCAAGTGACTGCTCCCTTGAACGGGTACCAAGCATGCTGATGGCTGCAGCCTAGAGCCAGGCTCCCTAATTCAGGAACCGTTTGTAGTCAGATCAGGCACTGATGGGACACAGAACTGGCTGTTATGAGTTAAAAGGACCATTCCAATACCCATTTACTAATCAATAGTGGAGGAGAAATTTCAAGTGCTTAACAAATTGTTTGCTAATGTTGCCATGGCAATACTGCTAATCTTGGAGAGTCCATTCAGGAATGGGTTCTTGAGGCATTTTCTCTGACATATGCTTGCTAGGGCTGAGAACTCTTATATTCCCAGAAACATCAGGCCAGGTATTATCTGGTAGAATAGATTTAATGGGTAAAGAACCTTGCCATCATTTGGCTCTGAGGGCTGTGAGAAGAAGGAGAGATTTGCTCAAATCAGGATTTGGACTGTATTAAGTCCAAGCACCGACTGTCTCTCCTCATCCCTCTATTCTCCTTTATAAGTTTTAAAATATTTTATTGGAAAAAAATTTTTATGTTTTTTGTAATGCATATTTTCTGTAGGAAATGTAGAAAAGAAATGAAAAGCACACACCATCCATAAGAGAGGTGATTAATGTTCTGTTTTGCACACTTCTTTCGTATCTTTTTTTTTAATCCTCATGCTTATGCATTTGTATATTTTAAAGTTGAAGTAATTATGTATGTCACAGTTTATATCACATCCTGCTTTATTACTTAATATTTTATCATATGTTCCCCCCAACTTTGGGTTATTTGGAACTTGAAATTTGTGATAACAGAATGCCCTTCAATTGCTTGAGTCAACCACACGTATTCAGCTAGTATTCTGGTTTTGAGCACTTCTGAATTCCTTTACAGTTGTATGAGTAACCCTTTCCTGAATGCCCTTGCCTGCAAGTCATAAAATACTTTCCTAGGAGAGAACTTCTCTATCTAGCCTGTGTCCCAAACTTCTTTCCAGGAATGTAGCAACTTAGATGTCCTGTGGCAATAACTTTTGCACTGCCACCTTGCCGAATCGGTGGGCAGAAAAGAACATGGTGAGGTATTCCATTTTGTTATTTTAGTGTTCCCAGCTTAGAGTTACCTAAAATCACTGATGGGAAAGGTGTTAGATATGAAAAGAATCAAAAGATACGGCAAGGTGAGTCTTGGAGAGGAAGTATCTTTTTGTTCCACGTTGAGGCAAACGAAGAGAGGCTTTTGTGTTGAGTGGCAGTACCTGCCCTGGAATGATTGTAGGAGAGGGGATGCTTCTCACCTGGAGAAGAGAAGGTAGTAGGGGTGGACAGAGGCCCTGGCACTTGGCACGCAGGAGTTAATGCCACAATGGAGACCTTGAAGCATTCTCACATGCCGTCTCTTAGGTGGCTGAAGGCCATCGCTCTGACACCTGCTTCCTGCACCGCTGACCCCTTCTTGGCCCCCTGGGGCAGCTGTGCCCACACTCCCGCCCTACCCACCAGACACATCACGACAGGACATCCCCATAGTCCTTGCTGTCAGCCCTCCACCTTGTCACTTTCACAGGACACACGCCAGATGCACAGGTCCTATGGCACGAGGACAGGCGCACCCCAGAGGGTCCCACCTCCTCCCGCTTGACCCCTGTCTGTTTCATCCACCGCACAGCTCGCAGCCGCAGGTGCCGGGGCTCCCCAGACAGCTGCCGTCATTCATATCCTGTCTGCACCGTGTCCTCCCTTCCCCTCCTGCTGCCCCTTCTCTGGGCATCTCTAAGGGCTGCCTTGCCGGGAGCAGCTGTTGATTCAGATTTTCATCAGGACTTTGATAATTAAAACGTGAAGCTCTTCAGACATTTGCGTTCCATTACATTGAAGGAGCAGCTGTTTAAATTTGGGGCAGGGAACCAGAGCCTTGTGCAATGGGCTTGGGTTTAGATTAATCATGTCTATAGATTCACTCCCCTTCTCATCATCCAGACAGAGGCTTTGGGAAAGCACACCCCTGTCCCCGTTTTATGAACAACCACCGTGTTCCAGGCAGCGTGCTGTGCGGCTCATGGCTAACAGCAGGCTGCTTTGGAGGCAGATTGTGTGAGCTCAGATCTTAACTCTGCCCTTTGTTGGCTGTGTGACCTTGAGCAGGTCACTTACCGTCTCTGTCAAATGAGGGAACTAAAGTGATGGCTGGAGGATGGACAGAGCAATGTGCAGAGGACTGAGCGCAGTATAAATGCCTGATTAATGTTTCAGGCTGTTAGATGCCTATTGGAATTTTAGTTAATTCCCCTTACAGCTCAGTTCACTATATTGTACTCATTTACAGACGAGGCAACAGAACTCCATGGGGGTGAAGTCATGGATAGGAGGCAGCGACTGGGGCGTGGCTTTGGGCCTCGGTTTGTGAGACCACAGGCACGGTCCATCATGGCGCAAGCCTGGCTCCTCGCCCTCTTCTTGCCCTGCCATCTGACGCCTTGTTTCCTTTGTTCCACTTATGAGGCAGTGGCTTTGGTTCTGGGATTTGCCAAACCCTTCACCCAGTTCCTGGGGGCAAGTAGGAATGGAGGAGTGCTGTTTCTTCTTCCTGCCCTCTTCTTGTAGACCTTCAACCATTTCAAGGGCTATGTGAAAACGCAACCTTCACATCATAACCCATGTTGTTTTAGCTTCCAGGGCTGCTGGGACCTTAAGTATGCACACACATGCAGACACACACACATGTATGCACACACACACGTGTGTATGCACCAGTAGGAAAACCTCCCTTCCCTGGTATCAGACAGTCTCTGGGTGGCCCGGAGCAGGAGTTGAGATAACCCCACCAGAGTGGTGGTTCCGTCAGTAATAACAGAGCTGGTGTTGGCAGCAACTGCCATCCTTTCCCTGGGACACACTGTAAGACCGCTGCCACCCTGCTGGGGTTTGACATATATTATTTAATTGCATTCCCACAACAATCCTCAAGGTAAGTATGATTTCCTCTGTATTGAAGAAGAAGAAATGAGACATGTGGAGATGCGGAGACAGGCCCTGGGACTCACTGGGAAGAAGTGTGAGGCTGTGTCCACCCAGAAGGCATGCTCGTCATATAGGTCCTGACATGTGGAGAATTCTTTCCTTGGGGATGTCCTTCCATTGGGGTGCACAGCCTGGCCCAAGATTCCCTGGGAAGTACGTCCAGTGGGAGATTTCTGTTCTTCTCAAAACAGGGTTTTTTCTTGATCCCTTCTTTGAGGCTATAAGTTCCTCAAAGGCACCAGGTTCAGGGGAATGAATTACAGGAAGAGCTGTTTTGAAAAAATATTTGTTCTTTGCTCCCTGAACCTAATGGTTAGTAGAGAGGAGCCCGGAGTGGGGTCCAGGCTAACACTGCTCATTGCTGGGGTCTGTGACCTGGGGAAGAGCCTTGCCAGGGGGTCCAAAGGAAGACCAGTTCCAGGAAGTGAGAAGAGGAGGCGTGGGGAGGGACCCAGGGGAGGGTGAGTCATGTGAGTTCATCAGCTCAGGTTTGGTGAGAGAGGGGGAGCAGGCTAGAGATGGTCCCTCGGGCAGGTACAAAAGTCACATCATGGAGACAACATGGTCTGAAGGAGGTGCGTGGCCTGCTGGAAGTCAGGTTCACAGGCTGGCCCCGTCTGCTGATGCAGCCAAGGGGGTCAGCAGGCAACACCTAGCCAGACTTCCTGTCCCCCGCCCACCATGAATGACCACGAGCTGGGATAGCCCCTCTGAAAGCTGTAGCTAGTGGAGGCTAGTTCCTCCTTAGAGGAGGCTTCTGGAAGAGTACTGGAGTCAAGTAATTGAAAGCTTTGGGGCAACAGGTTGTCTGATGTTGGGCATCTATAAAGAGGCTATAGAAATTACAAGTACTTGGTACTCACATGCAATTGACAACCACTCATTGGAGTTTGGGAAAACTGAGAATTAAGCCTTCCCTTCCTCAGCCGCTCTGTCCTCCTTAACGTGGGGTCCCTAGAGCAGAAGCAGCAGCATCACCTGGGAACTTGAAATCTGAGTTACCAAGCTCCACCCCCAAACCCCCAACCAATCTTACCTTAAAGATACAAATAAGAGAATTTTAATTCTTTTGTATGTGAGGAAGTTAATTGTGTAGTGAAGAATGCAATTTGCTACATGCAAATATAAATGACAAATACAGGGATTGTGAACTACTGAAATTTGGCAGCCTCTTTGGAGGAAGAGCATGTGTCTTTAAGCCTTTTTCCCTCGTGAATCAGGGAAAAACTTCTTGTAAGCGAACAGGGAGAAAAGGTAAGATGAGAGGATTTTTCAGTGGGATGATTAAATTGTCTCATGAAAAACTTTAATGTTATGTATCAATTTTAACATATGAAGCAAAATTTTCTGTCCAGAATTAAAATGAAGCTTGTTTAAAGAGGCAACACAAGAATATTTCCCTTAGGTACAGGCTCCATTCACTTGGGATAATATCACAGCAAACTATTATTTTTTCATTTAGTGATTTTTCATCCCACAGATAAGCATTCCCTGGTGGCTCAGTTGTTAAAGAGTCTGCCTGCGATGCGGGGACCTGGGTTCTATCCCTGGGTTGGGAAGATCCCCTGGAGGAGGGCATGGCAACCAACTCCAGTGTTCTTGCCTGGAGAATCCCCATGGACAGAGAGTCTATGGGATCTCAAAGAGTCAGACATGACTGAGTGACTAAGCACAGAAGCACCCCCAAACTGACTGAGTCAGAAACCAAAGCATGCTGTGATTTTCCAGGTAATTCCAATTTACCCTCAAATCTGAAACCTTAGGGCAGTGACAACCAAATTATGGCATGTAATGGTTTGTGAAATTTTAGGTAACGTGTGGAATGGGCGTTGGAGAGCATTGAATCACACAGAGCAAGCTATTCATTTCTTATACTATCTCTCCTCTGCAAGGAGAACGTCTCAGTTTAAGGGTATCAGTAACAGCCTGCCCTAGTAACACTTAGTAGTGCCCATTTTTATCTAGAAGAAAGCATCTTTCAGAATCGAAAACCTAGGTGAGTAACAGTATCCAGCCAACATTTACTTACTATTTTAGGGTTTCTATTAATTTTGCTTTTAGCCTCATGATATGTTTATGGTCAATGAGAATGGGTTTCTATTTTTGGTACTGATACAGAGTTTCTTTTTAAAGTAAGTTAAGAAAAAGTGAGTCATTAAAAAGCATTAGCTAAATATTAGTACAGGTGTACTAGAGTCTGTCGGAGTTTGTGCTGGAGGCGAGGAAGTGTTTAGGAGGCTTTCTTAGACGCCAGCACTGTTGCAGAGACTCAGCTTATGGACCTGGCATGGATTTATCGACAGGCTTATGGATTCTCATTTTTTGAATTTTCTTCCTTGTGGAGGGTGTTTTTCTCTGCTGAAAAGCACCACAATATGGCCACAGTGATTCCCAAATTATGGCCAAGGAACCACCTACATTGGATTCCCCTCGGAGGCTCTTTAAAAGTAAGGACCCTTCAGTCTCACTCTTGAACTATTGAATGGGAATTCTGGAGCACAGGCTAGGAATCTGCACTGAACAAGCTCCCAGGAGATTCATGTGGCCAATAAAGTTTGAGAATCACCGGTGAGGTGGAAAGAGCACAGATTTGTGAATTCAACAACCCGTGTCCGTATCTTCACTTGGCCTGGCAACTTCACTTGGCCTGGCAACTCACCTAACCTCTTAAAACCCCATTTCCTTATCTGTAAAGCGAGGTGAGCAGCAATTGTTTTTCAGGATTGAGGTGAGGCTCAGGCAATTACCAGCTGTGATGTTCTTTGCCCGTATTAGCTATTTGCTGTGAGCTCAATTTTCTTCATCTTCAGGATGTAATTCAAAGCTATTTCGTTTATGCTTAAGCCATTCTGGCAAAGACGTTGAGATGTTTGTATGGGGTTTAGGACAAGTTTGGTTATTCTTGCCAGGTTTGCTCCTATAGGTGTGTTTTTGGGCATCAAACAAAATTTTTTTGTCCCCAGAATGTGGCTTTAGATGCTAGCGAACACTGCATACCCTGTGTGTCAGACCATGGCTGTTGCTTTTACCAGAATAGAAAGCTGTTCTACATTCAAATACCATGGCCTTCCTTTGCTAGTTGTATGCTGTTTTAACCTCAGGGATCTCCCAGGGCTTTGCAGCATAGGTTTTCATTGGGGGAAGAAAAAAAAAAAAAATTGAAGGGCTAAAAGGAAGATTTAAAGTGGTGTTAATGAGAATTCTTTTGTGGATTCAAAGCCTGAATCTGCATGCACCGTCCAGCTTGAGATGGATGGGTGTTGCAGGTCTGGACTCTGCTGACCCAAGGCAGCCCTGGGTGTCCCTCAGCCTGAGAAGTGTCCTCCGGCCCAGCCGTGCACACTGGACCAGGGGGTGGTGCCAGGGTTTCTGGCTCTTTCAGGACCTCCCTGTGTGACCTTGTTAAATCATCTGCCCTCTCCAGGCTTCAGTTTTCTCAAAAGCAAAATGGGGATAGTAAGAACTTGCCTCCTGGGACTGTTGGAAGATAGACCGAGAAGAGATTTGTGAAAAGCGTGTTGTCACCTAGATGGCGATGTGCGGACCTTGTCTGCCCATCTGTCACCTGAAAAGTTACGTACAGACATTTTCTGTCTGTCAGGAGGCCTTCATTCAGTATTAATCTCCATGGTCTCGCACATTTGGGGACTTTGGATGTCATTTGGTTTAGAGATGGCAAATTCATGGACCGTAAGCTCTGCTCATTGCACGGGCATGAATTCTTCTGAGTACATCGTGTTCTTTAGAAATTGCTTCCAGATTCCTTTAGATAGGTGCTGTGTTCTTTGGTTTGCTGAAGTATTCCTGCCTTTCTCTGATACTTGATCGGTGACTTTGTGCATTTATGTTACCAGTGAACCCAGAAATCCCTGGAAGTGACCTTCTAAAATCTTGATGTCAGGTGTAGTCCCCAGGTGCAGGGGCTGTTACAGCTTTGACTGGCTCTCCTGCGGTCATGGTTTGGCATCAGTAGGGCCCTTCTCCAAGTAGCCTTGAGTGAGCTGCAGGGAATCACAGGCTGGGACACCACCCCAGCAGCGGGTGGGCGGGTAGTCAGAGAGGGCTGTCCTGGGGAAGCCTGGATACTTGAAGGACATCTCCAAGGGTGGGAGGACAGTGGGGGAAGGGTGGCCTAGGCTTGACTTGTCTACAAAGACAATGACACAAAGGCGTTAAATGCCTCTGTGAGTTTGGGTGACCCTCGGGTACGGGGGTGCTGAGGTGAGGATTGTGAGGTCGGTGGTGACAGGGAAGGAACCCTTCTCCAGGGATGTCATGATGTCCTAGTCAGTGTCTCTGCAGGAACATGGAATTATACTCAAAGGTGTGTAACTGGGGAGAATTCCGTGACGCAACTCCTGGCGGTGTTAGACATGGCAAAGGGCATCCGTGAGAGCTGCTGAGACACCAGGGGAGACCCCGAGGTACGGGTCTGGGGCGGGTACTAACTTTAAACATGTGGGCTTGACATACCTGTTGGTCACCTATGTGTGTCAGGCAGTTAGACACAAGTCTCAGAGTCCCGGGGACAGGTCTAGAGTAGAGATGTAAAACTGGGAGTAGTCAGGGTATGGATGGTATTTAAAGTCATGGTCCTGGATTGAGATCCTCAAGGAAACAGGGAAAAGAGAAGAAACTCAAGGACTGACCTGAGTGCTGCAACATCTAGAGATCTGAAGAGGGACAGTCTGGCCTGGAGGCTGAGAAAAGTGAGGTGGGAGGGCAAGTGAGAAGAGAGTCTGGAATTTGGAGAGAGGTCAAGGGAATATTCAGCTGAGTAGGTACTGCTCACAGGGCCGGTTGATGAGGTTTGAGATTCAGCAGCCTTTGGATTCAGCAACATGGGGGTCAGGGTAACCTTGGGGAGTGTGGTTTCACTGTCCTGGAGACAGTAAGAGCCTCATTGGAGCGGGCACCAGATATGGATGCAAAGCCATGAGATGGGATGCAGTAGCTAGACAGAACTCTTTCCAGTTTTGTCTTGTTCCTAGGGGGAGCAAAGAAGTAGTGAACATGTGTGCCCTTACATGCTTGTGATAGTTTTTTATTTTTAAATTTTTATTTATTTATTTAATATCTTTCCGTGGAACATCTTTTTGTGATCTTTAACTCGTAGATCCATAGATATATAGACAACATGCATATTGTTACATAAATCGGACTGTATTTTTTACATAAGTTGAGTTAATGCAATATTGCATAAGCTTCTTTCTATGGCAATACATTTGAATCTGCTATACAATTCCCTTTTATTGTTGTTTTGGTTTTTATTTTGAAAGAAAAATACTAAAGAAATTTTGGGAAACTGAGAAGATGAAAATCATTCCCTAGACCCAGCTCCCTTGTACCAGCACTATTAGAATATATTTAATTTTGAGCCCCCTTCCTTCACCATGGTTATATATTTTTTAACCACATGTAATGTTAGTGCAGGATCATTTTGATACCTTGACTTTCTCACTTAACATTTCATCATGAGCGTTTTTCCATGCTGTCTTTTTTTCCACTGTAACCTCGGTAGTTAAAATCTGCATGATCTCATTAGGACCTGTTCTCAACCTCCATATTTCCTGCGGAGTCTGAGACTAATGAAGGGGATGAAGAAAATGCTGTAAATATTTTGTTGTTTCGCAAACACAAGCACTCTTAAATCCAGTTTAATGATTGCTCAGTTTAATTAAACACTCTTGGTAGAACTCATTACCCACTTCTCTGCACTGATTACCACCCTGATATGAAAGATTCAAATGCACCTCTCACATTTTCTTTTTTCTTTCTTTCTTTCTTTTCTTCTTCCACAAATAAGAGAGGAGAAATCCGAAGGGAAGAATCTGATTTTGCTTTGTATGAGCTTCTGACCCATACTGGTAAATCATTTTGTTTGGGATCAGGTTCTCTAATCTTTTCATGTGGGAGGATTATGAGTTTTTCCCCCTCCTCTTTAAGAAAAAAATGCATTAAGATACAGTTTCCAGGCTATAAAATTTTTAGTGTACATCATAGTGAATTTACATCATAGTACATCAGGGAAAAGAACCTGATGCTGGGAAAGATTGAAGGCAGGAGGGAAAGAGGGCAACAGAGGATGAGATGGTTGGATGGCATCACCAACGTGATGGACATGAGTTTGAGTAAGCTCCGGGAGTTGGTGATGGACAGGGAAACCTGGCGTGCTGCAGTCCATGGGGTCACAGAGAGTCGCACATGACGGAGTGACTGAACTGAACTGATAGTGAATTTTAGCCACTGTATACAATTAGATAGCCACCATCCCATTGAGATACAGAGTCATTCCCTCACCTCAAGAAGCCCTCCTCCCTTGCCATCCCCCTCTTTGCCTCCTGACATGTGCCCCAACTCGTTGCCCCAGGAAACCACTTTTCTGTGTTTTGATACTATAGCTTTTCCATTTCTACAGTTTTATCTAAAAGGAGTGATATGGTATAGTTATTCGCGCTTGACTCTTTCACTTAAGTCTACTGTTTGTGAGTGTCATCCATTTCATTGCGTGTATTAATATTTCATGCTGAGTAGTCTTCCATGGCAAGGATCTACCACAATTTGTTAATCCATTCACTTACATTTTGTTCCCTGTCTCTGACTCAACTCACTCACTTTATTCATCCTTAAATTGCCAGTGACAGAGACAGCCCGAGAGCTTCTGTTCATGTTTTTGATCACCTGGGACATTTCTGAATGCTGACTGCTCTGCCAGTACCTGTGTCTGCTGAACTCCCCCTTCTGTGATGATCATAAATTGTAACTCAGTGGACGGGAGTCCTCAGTGA
The DNA here is from genome assembly GCA_006410635.1 of Cephalophus harveyi. NCBI lineage: Eukaryota > Metazoa > Chordata > Mammalia > Artiodactyla > Bovidae > Cephalophus > Cephalophus harveyi. Next base: position 37,051 of record SJYT01038838.1, on the reverse strand, counting down.
GGATTGGGTCTTGAAGTTGGCAGATAAATTGGGACTTGCATACTGTCAAGATTACCCTTGGAAAAATCCCTTCAGGCCCCTGTGATAAAGTATGTTTGGTTGAGTAATTCTTACACACACTGCAGTTTAGGGTCCTTTGCACTAGACTCAAGGAGAGAACCAAAAGAAAGTAACTATGCAGATGAGTGGATGAGGAAGGCATTCTGCATTTCATGGTGGAAATCCAAGATCTGTCTGGTCTATTTTAGTAGTCAGTCTCTGTGATTTTAAATCAAATGCTTTTATTTATTCATCTTTTTGATGGGAGGAGGATTTAATGAGATCATATGGGTAAAAACAGTTAGCCCAGGGATTGACACGTAGTATGGACTGCAGAATGTTTCATGGATCTGAGTCTATTTCTTACTCGATTAGAATCGCATATAAACCCTGTTTTGTTCTTTGTTTTTTTTAAATTGGGGTATAGCCAATTAACAGTGTTGTGACAGCTTCAGCTGAATAGCGAAGGGACTCACCCATGCATGTGTACATGTATCCTTTCTCCCGCAAACTCCCCTCCCATCCATGCTACCACATAACACTGAGCAGCTCCTTACGCTATACAGCAGCTCCTTGTTGGTTACTCATTTTAAATATGGCAGTATGTGCATGTCAATCCCCCGGTGTTGGTTTTTTTTTTTAATGTGGACCATTTTAGAAGTCTTCATTGAATTTGTTACAGTATTGTTTATGTTTTGGTGTTTTGGCCGTCACGTATATAGGATCTTAGCTCTCTGACCAGGGATTGAACCCTCACCCCCTGCATTGGAAGGTTAAGTCTTAACCACTGGACCACAGGGAAGTCCCCGGCCCCTGCTTTTCAAAACAGTTCAGAACTTGGCCCTTTGATATTGGTCCTCTGTAGCTGCTGGTCTCTGCTGCAGCCCCACAGACCAGCCATAACCCTCCTGCCTTTGAGCGCTGCTCTCATAAACCCACTGTCATATGTCTGTAGATCAACGTTCAGTCCTCAAAGGGATCTCAGATGGTGGGGCTCAGCCACCCTTGGCTACAGAGCTTTCCTGCAGCCTAATACCGAGGATGTGCCCTGATGTCTTCTCTGGGGGGACCCTAGCACTGAAGGGGCTGGAGAGATGATGGGTACCCCAGCAGCTTACAAAGGAGAACGCTTCTCCAGAAGTGTTTCATTTGATACACAAGAGACGGACGCATCGGCTTTCACGTGCCTACTTCGTCCCCAGTGTCGCTCTCGAGTGCCTGAGAAGTCAGGGGTGCTGATGTCCCTTACCTTGGGAAATCTGTTTTACTGTTTTGGGAGGAGCCTGGTGGTGTGGTGTGAGCTGAGCGGGCCTCTCCCGCTGGTCAGGAGCAGGAAGGGGACAGAAGAGGGAGACAGAACAGAGTTGAGATGCTTGTTCGCCATCCCTCAGAAGTCCAACTGCTGGAGTTGTCAGAAATCTGGAAATTTCCTCCTTGACCCCTCCTGAGTTCTTGTGCCTGGACTCAAAATTGACAGAAGACAGATTCACACGTGAAGAACAAGTTTTAATTCATGCACATGGAGGTCTCATAGAAATGGGACCTTCAAAGTGGCCACAGCAGGCAACTTCTATACTTTTAGACAAAGAAACAATGCATTTGGGAGGAACTGGCAGGACAAAGAAATTTGGGTGGTGGGTGCTCAATTAGTGAAGAATCAAAACAGAGTTCAGACTTGGGGTAGTAAATTAAAGAAGTAAAAAGTTGAACACATATAATAAATAACCATTTGTACACACACAAAAAGTGACAAAGTGTCTTTATATCCACTTCTAGGCCCAAGTTCTATCTCTGGCTATAAGGGTGTCTTTCCACCTCCAGATGCGAGGGTGGGGTGGGTGTGGCGGGGGGAGAGGGAGTGAACCTTTCACCCGAGAGATTTATTTCCTGCTTTCAGGGAGACAGAGGGAGGGTCAGGGTGTTCCTCTTACACTGGCCAACTCTTAAATAACTTTAATTCAAAATAACTGGAACTTCCTGGTGGTCCAGTGGTTAAGACTTCACTTTCCAATGCAGGAGGCCGGCGTCGAGGGGCGGGGGGCGGGGTGTGCTGGTTCAGGTTCAATCCCTGATGGGGCAGCTAAGATTCCATATGCCTCATGGTCCAGAAAAACAAGACAGAAGCAACATTGTAACACATTCAATAATAACTTTAAAAATGGTCCACATCAAAAAAAAAAAAAAATTCTTAAAAACAACAAACAAAAAAAACCCAACCATTATGCTATTGCAGTACATTTTGGGGCAGCCAACCCAGGACTCCAACAGAGCACACGCAGGCACTGAGAAGCAAGTGCCAGTTCCTTTCATCTGAGCAGGTTTTCTAACCCCTCGTTGCCACATGCCCGGTAAACTGTGTTTAAGCCTCAAGCGGGAGTTAGGTTTCATGTTCCATCCTTCTGAAAACAGTGTCAAAAAGAGGACTGCAAGCTGGACAGTAGCGAGGAGTTTATCAAGAGGGGCGTTTGCAGTTCGCGGAGAAGGACTTTTGTGAAGGGGCGAATGGGCTGTGATGGTTCGGTGAGCAGGTGGCCTGATCCGTCACGGAGCCGGAAATGTTTTTAGGGTTTTTGTTTGTTTGTTTTGCAGTCAACTGATCCTCAGAAGGGCCCTACAGGGAGGAAAGAGGCGAGTTAGTGGATGTGTTGTCCGCATTGGTCAGTGGAGATAAATAATTTCAGAAATAATTGAGGAGATCTATGTGGCTTTGTCATAGGTGTATGGAGGGGACATCTCGAGTCTTAGCCATGTGGTGAAGGGGTGGGTCTTTTGTACTAAGCAGATTCCTGACCACAGAAAGGTAGATTTCTTACCCCTCACTGCTCTCCAGGAACACAGGGCCCAGGTGAAGCTCAGCATCGTCACCTGGACTCCGGTCGTGACTCACCACTCACCCTGTTGCATGAAGGGGCAGCACTGGCTTAATTCTCACTGCTGGTCCTCAGGAAAGAGGAGGATGGTGCTGGGCCCTGCCCAGGTGGGCTCACTGCACCTGAACTGGGAGGAGGAATGAAGTGGGAGACCAAAGCACGGTGGAGGACTTGACACCTGAGCTCGGGTAGGCAGAGGCTGTAGACACAAGAGATGCTACCCGAGACACGTGACGGCCCAGTAGTGAAATGTAGCCCAAGGAATGGCCGGCTTACCAGTCAGACGGGTAGCTCGCTCCACTCTGGGAGGATGAAAGGAGAGAGAGAACCATTCCCACTCACCACGCCCAACCACCTTCAAACATCAGCTTTGTTCTTTATTAGCTAGGTGGCTTCCGGAGGCAGTTTCCTTATCCATAAAGTGGGGAGAGTGGTACCTGCCTCCCCTGGCCAGCTCCCAAGCATATGAGAGTTCTCCTCCATTTGGGATTGATGGGCAGGTAGGAAGCAATGCGATTCCACTGGCTAATTGTTTAACTTTTCGGAGATTTTCCTTTGGTTACAAGTCGCTCCTAGTGAGGGAAATGGCTTTTAAAAGCAACAGCAATTTTTCTGTCTCCTGCAGTAAAGCTGCAGACGTATTGGGAGGAGTACTCTTCAGGCAGCTGTCTCCTGTTAAAACATCATGGTAATCAAGTGACACAGCATTCGGCATTGCCTGAAACGGAGCGAGTGGGGCAATCTGGACCCCCACCGTGAGGATGCGGCCACATCTTGGGGGCAGCCAGGCCTGCGTATGAACCTGGAGATGGGAGGTGAAAGAGCTAATGCAGAAGGCAGCTTGCAGAGGGTCTTCGAATGAGTGCCGAGATCTGCTGTCAGGGAAGAGACCCACAGCCCTTGCATGTAGCTGGGCCAGGCCTGAGTCCTGCAGGGGGAGGAGGGGGTTCTTAGCCCTGCCATAAACTTTTTAATAGAAGCTCAGATTTTGAAGCACATTGAACATTGCGGTTGAACTCCCAGGGAGGCCCTAAAGTGGCAAAGGCTGTCATCCTGGGAGTGATTTTCTCCTGGCTCTGACCGGAAGACATTAGCAAAATCATCAGCATAGCCATTTCGCTTCGATGGGCCACAGTTTGGGCTGCCTCTGTTTCCTTAATTGCTTCTCTCTTTTCCTCCCTATCTCTTGACTTATTAAGTCATTGGATAGCACACTCGTGAAGCAAGCCATTTAGGGAGGGCTCAGGGCTTGTATGATTGGAGTTGGAGAGGGGGACCCTAAGGCTATGTTTCCAAAGCCCCAGTAGCACACATATTTGGCCTATGTGCTTGTGTTTTTAAGTGTATGTTTTTTAAGACCTCAAACGTGTACCACAGAATAATGTAATGAACCCTCATCACTGGCTTCAGTAAGTATCACCTGTGGCCAATTTTAATTTACACTTGTATCTGTGTAGTATTAATATATTTTCCCATTATTGCCCAAATTTCCTTATACTTCCCCTTTGTGGACACCCCCTTCCCTCACCTTCCACTCCTAGTAACCGCTGATCTATTTGCACTTCCTGTAGTTTTGACCGTTGGGGAGAAAGATAAATTCTCTGCCCTTGTGGGTTCTTCTGGCTGGCCTAAGAAATTGACATGAGACAGATTAATCAGGGAAATCAAACAGAAGTTTAGTAACATGTATACAAGGGGAGATTCAGGAAAACTGAGTAACTCACTGAAATGTCTGAAGCCCTCACCTTAGATACTGTCCTCAGCCAAAGACAAAGCGATGTTGGGGGACAGATTTGAGTGAAAGGGCAGGAAGGTAGTTTACCTGGAAAAGCAGAAGTTTGGTAGACAAAGGCTTGCTGGCCCTGCAGCGTTGATGGGACGTGGAGTGGACTCTGATCCTCTAGGCCCTGCCAGGTTTCTCCCACGGAACCTGGCCAGATCCTTCCAGACATCTCTGGTGATAGGACTGTTGTAGAAATAGGTTCTTTATCTAAACGTTATAAGTAATTAGTTCAGTTCAGTTGCTCAGTCATGTCTGACTCTTTGCGACCCCATGAATCGCAGCACGCCAGGCCTCCCTGTCCATCACCAACTCCCGGAGTCCACCCAAACCCATGTCCATTGTGTCGGTGATGCCATCCAACCACCTCATCCCCCGTTATCCCCTTCTGCCCTCAATCTTTCCCAGCATCAGGGTCTTTTCAAATGAGTCAGCTCTCTGCATCAGGTGGCCAAAGTATTAAGGGGGAAGTAAAAAGACTTCCTGAGTCTTTTTTAAAAAGTAATTTTCTTTCTTTCTTTATGTCTGAATCTTCATTGCTGTGTGGGCCTTTCTCTAGTTGCAGTGAGTGGTTTTCTCATTTCAGTGGCTTCTCTCTTTCAGAAGCATGAGCTCTCGGGCACATGAGCTTCATTAGTTGCAGCAGATGGGCTCAATGGTTGTGACTCTTGGCCTCGAGAGCACAGCCTCAATAGTTGTGGCCCACGGGCTTAGTTGCTCTGTGTCTCATGGGATATTCCTGGATCAGGGATCAAACCTATGTCTCCTGCATGCGCAGGAACATTTTTTACCACTGAGCCACCAGGAAAGCCCCAGAGTCTTTTTAATTTCTTTTTTAATTTATTTTTACTGAAGTATAGTTGATTTATATATACTATATATATTGCATATATATTCTTTTTCAAAGTTTTGCATTACGGTTTATTACAGGATGTTGCATATAGTCCAAGACTTCATTTTATTAAAAATAATCAGCCTAACTTAATCCTCATGCCAAAGAGACATATGTTGGGGTGGCAGGTTTTGCACCCCTAACATGACTTTTCTAGAATGTTGGATAAATGGAAACATGCATTATGTAGCTTTGTGAATCTAGCTTCTTTCAATTAACATAATGCATCTGATACTTGCCCATGTTGTTGTGTGACTCATTTGTTCCTTTTCATTGCTGAGTGGTATTCCACATTTGCCTTTTGAACTGGATTCTAAGGGTCCCAGGATCCACGGAGACAGGTGGTATTGTCCTTATGGTTGATTCATGCAAGTCTGTGCAACAGGCTAGGCTTCAGAGGAAGAAGGGGTTTTAAGCACAGGTAACAAATCATCCTGCCTTCCATTAAATGAATTGATGTGACAGAAGATTGTACCAGGCTGGGAGCATGAAAAGGTACCCTCCTTTTACCTCACACTCAGAGTAGTTCCTAGGAGATACAATGATGCGGTAAGATTGCAGAGGTTCACCTAGGGTGGATTCACAAATCTCTCTTCTGAAAAAGTAGCAGCAATCCTGGTTGTGAAACTTGTCAAGGGAGCATATAGGACAGTGTCACAAATGAAGATGGATGCAACCATCAGAATGAAACAACAAAATGAGAGCTCTCGAGTTCACTTCAGTAGAGCTTTAAAGGAATAATGTAGCACTAATGCAACAGGATTTATCCTAGAAATACTTGGAAAATTCAGTACCGGGAAATGCAGTGATATATGTCACATTGATACATCACCATAGAATGATTAGTCCAGGAGTCTCAAAAAGGCTTTTGATAAAAATATAACACCCATTTCGGTTGAACAAGCAACCCAATACACTAAACGCTTTGGTCAAGTAGAAACTGAGAGATGAGTACTTTCAATGCAAAAATAAAAACAACAACAGCAACAAAAAACCCCAAAGCTTTGCTAAACCTAAAGCTGATGTCATCATTTGCTATGAAAAATTGAATCGTTGACATTAGAGCCAAAATTAATGCCAGATTGTCTGATGCTGCCATCATTCAGGGTGAAAAAGGCTGTTACAGATTGAATTGTCTCCAGAAGACTGTAGGTCAAAGTCCTAATCCTCAGGCCCTCAGAATGGTACCTTATTTGGAAATAGGATCTTTGAAGGAATAACCGTGAGAAGATGAGGTCACTAGGGTGGGCCCTAATCCGTTATGACTGGTGTCCTTATAAAACAGGGAAATTATGATCGAGACAGGCCTGCACAGAGAGAAGACTGTGTGAAGAGGTAACAATGAGAGCACCATGTGAAGATGGAGGCAGATATTGGAGTAATGCCAGGCCTTGTAAGCTATGGAAAACCAGAGATTTCTGGCAAACCACCAGAAGTTGGACAGAGATGGGACGGATTCTTCCTAAACTGTCAGAAGGAAGGGACCATGCCAAGACATTGGTTTTTGACTTCCAGACTCCAGAACTGTGAGATGGTACATTTCTGTTGTTTAAGTCACTCACCGTGTAATACTTTGTTGTCTCAGCGCCAGGCAACAGTTGCTGCTAAGCTGCTAAGTCACTTCAGTTGTGTCCGACTCTGTGCGACCCCATAGACGGCAGCCCACCAGGCTCCCCCATCCCTGGGATTCTCCAGGCAAGGACACTGGAGTGGGTTGCCATTTCCTTCTCCAATGCACAAAAGTGCAAAGTGAAAGGGAAGTCGCTCAGTCGTATCCGACTCTTAGCGACCCCATGGACTGCAGCCTTCCAGGCTCCTTCATCCATGGGATTTTCCAGGCAAGAGTACTGGAGTGGGGTGCCATTGCCTTCTCCGCCGGCAACAGTGGTGAGCCTTTATTGAGTGCTCATTGTTCTGAGCACTTTGTATCCATGACCTCATTGTAATTTCCTCCACAGTTCTTTGAAGAAGAGAGGATGATTATTGATGTTATGTTGATGAAGAAACTAAGACACAGAGACATTAGCAAACTTTCCCAAAGCCGTGTATAATAGATAGTAAGAGATAGGACAGTGATTTAAATGCAGGCCGTCTATTTTCTGAACTCATCTTTAATATTACTACTAATTATGCTGTATTCAGGTCCACAATAATTACAGCATGTTGGTACTGATATATTTAGACACTTAGATCACTGGAATAGATAGAAAGTTTAGAAATAGATCCATGTGTATGTAAGCATTTAATGTATAAGTTATCAAAACGATGCAAATGAATATTTATTTCTTCTGTAGTGTCGAATACCAGAGTATCAGATAATCAATGTAGGCAGTTCTACTAAAGGGGGAAATGATTTACAGATTTTACTTTATACTCAGTGATGCCCATCTGGCAAAAATAATTCAGAGGTTAAAAGAAGCTTAGAGGAATGTCTTTAACTAAAAATAGAGAAAATGGGTTAATGTTTTTAACCTATTAAGAGCCCTTATAAGTTAGAATGGATACCCAGTCCGATTATAAAATGAGTGAAGGGCGTGAACAGGCAATTTGCCAGTGAAGAAATGCCCATGGCCAGTTGAACTTATGAAAAACATTCAACTCTCCATAGTATTCAAATAACTTTAAATGATGGCCTCTGCATTTCCCTAATTAAGTTGACAAAGATGAAAAACAAATGCTTCTTGGTAATGATGAAGATGCTAAGGAAGTGAGCAGTCTCGCACGCTGCAGACAGCAGTGTTTTTTGGAATAGCTGTTGTGGAAGGCAGTTTCGCTATGCACATAAAATTATGCGTGCCCTTTGATTCGGGAAATTCAACTTTCAGAAAATTATCGTAAGGAAATAAAATATTTACTTTATAAATAGTAAACTATGAAAACAGTAAAAATAAGGAAATGAAATTTGGTTTAGTAAATTATAGACATTTAGGATGACAACCATTAAAATTAGATTGTAGAAGAATGTTTAGTGAAATATAGTCCTGAAATAGTAATGCACTTTAAAAGCAGGTTGCAAAGCTATATGTTCACTCTGTTTTCAATTTAATTTAGAAAAATAAAATTTCTGTGTCAGTGGGAAAAACCTCAAAATATATAGATCACGATATAAATACCAGTGACTGTGCTTAAAATTTTCCAGGTTATTTGCAGTAAAAATGTATTGTTTTTGCAATTAGAAAAAAACTAATAAACCTTTCATACCCATGTACATACACACATTTGTGTATAAATAATGTGGGGCTTCCCTATATAATGTACACACCTGTCAGATATTAATTACACCAGACATACCATATTGTCACATATGTTGATGCTAGTGGAAATTTTGCCTATTTGTTACTCTTTTGTTGACCATGATGGCTACTCCATTTCTTCTGAGGGATTCCTGCCCGCAGTAGTAGATATAATGGTCATCTGAGTTAAATTCACCCATTCCAGTCCATTTTAGTTCGCTGATTCCTAGAATGTCGACGTTCACCCTTGTCATCTCTTGTTTGACCACTTCCAATTTGCCTTGATTCATGGACCTGACATTCCAGGTTCCTATGCAGTATTGCTCTTTATAGCATCGAATCTTGCTTCTAACATGCACAACTGGGTATTAAGGTAACTAGAATAGTGTCTAGTTAAAATCTGTCAACAGTTATAACCTGTTACAATGTGGATTGCTAAATTATGAATGCATTTTATAGGCACTCTACTCCTAATAAGAACAATAACAGCTAATATATATTTTGCTCTTAAAATGTGCCCGAATTTTTCTAGGTTTTACCTGTTTATTGTCTCTTTTAATTCCCCTAAGAAATCTATGAGTGTATATGTGTGTGCGCGTGCCCACACACCAAGATTCACAAAGTAAGATAAATATGTTAGATTGTTTCTTTTTTTGGAGGGGGCACCATGGTTTAAGAAAATGGTCTTTTATGAGACATTTCAAAGAAGCTTTTGTGTTCTGGAATCACTCCACCTCGATTTCATCCTTACTTTGCATGATGCGCTTGTGGGTACCAGGTGAGGAAGGGAGGCCTTGAGGGCCTCAGAGCTGGGTGAAGACAGCTGCTCTCAGCGATCTGTGTGGTTTGGTCCTGGAGCAGACTGTTGGTTCCCTGGGGAGTAGATGGAATGGATTTCCTTTAAGCCTGCTCTCTATCAACATCATTTCTTCTGAGTTTTCAGTAAGACCACAATTTTTCCTATCTTACATAACCTCTATTATTTCTAAAATAATTAGAGAAATGATGAAGGGGAGGATATGGAAAATTGCCATTGATTCTACCATAGGAGGTGTTGCTTGCTTCCCAGCAGATTCCTGGTTTATGGATGTCGCAGACCAGGGCCAGGGCTCTGTTCTTAAGGCTTGCCATGAGGAGTTTCCCAGGGCCTTGGGAAGCTGTTGAGAGAAATCTATGTAAAAGCTCATAGGAGGAGGTCAGGTCAATTTTAGTGAATGTCAGTTCAGTTCAGTTGCTCAGTCGTGTCAGACTCTTTTTGACCCCATGGACTATAGCACGCAAGGCTTCCCTGTCCGTCACCAACTCCTGGAGCTTGCTCAGACTCATGTCCATCCAGTCAGTGATACCATCCAACCATCTCATCCTCTGTCATCCCCTCTCCTCCTGTCTTCAATCTTTCCCAGCATCAGGGGCTTTTCTAATGAGTCAGCTCTTCGCATCAGGTGGCCAAAGTATTGGAATTTCAGCATCAGTTCTTCCAATGAATATTCAGGATTGATTTCCTTTAGGATTGACAAATTCAATAAAGACTTTAAAAATAGCCCACATGAAAAAATCTTAGAAGAAAAATTTATTGCATTAGCCAGAGTTGGAGTTTTTCCATAACATCTTATAGAAAAACCTGAATGAACTTCTTCGCCAACCCTATAGTTTGGGTTAATGGATGTATATATATAAATAAAATACATGCACATACATATGTATGTCAAATATGTAGCATATATAATATGAATGTATGTATATATGTACTATGTTATATACTATATATGCATACATATGCAATATAGTATATACAGACACCTATATGCTATATATACTATCTATATCCTATATATTTTTTCCTGTGTATAGTTAAACCATTACTAATTACCATGGTGTGAAAATGACAGGAACACAAATGATATCACCAAATCAAAGATTTTTTATGATTATGCAGTATACAACTATACTTGTAATACCTTGAAGTATCAATAGTATAGAATATTGTTATTATTTTATTATTCTATTAGTCGCTAAGTTATGTCTGACTCTCTTGTAACCCTATGGTACTTAGTAGCCCGCCAGGCTCCTCTATCCATGGGTTTTCCCAGGCAAGAACACTGGAGTGAGTTGCCATTTCCTTCTCTGGGGGATCTTCCCCAGAGATTGAAACCATATCTCCTGCATTGGCAGGTGGATTCTTTAGCATATACATGAAAGAAAGTTGATAGTGATTATCCCCGATTTGACCACAGTCCTAAAGTTTACACTATGGAAATAGTGACTGGTGGACTTGAAGGATACTTTAAACAATTGTTAATAATAATAAACAGCTTCAATCAGCCTGTTAGAGAGGATATTGAAGTTTCTACTCTATAAAAAGTGATACTGCAAAATTATTGTCATAAAGAGGTAATCAATCCGAAGGAATGTAACCGAGAAAGTAAGGGGAAATATTGTCAGGAAGATAATTAATAAAAATGTTATTTTTCTGGATTGCACAATGTTTGTGGTACCTGTAGGCTGTTGGAAGTTTATTTGTTTGTTGTGAGTTCTTTTCTCATTTCAAATAAATAGTCCCCTTTCTGAGTTTGTAGTCTTTTCCCTAAAGAATGTCCCCTCCCCAAATTGTTTAAGCTTCAGGCTCACAACACTCAGATTTACTCCTGTGGTGGAGGGTAATGTTATTATCTTTGGACAGATGAGAAAATTGAAACTCTGAGAGGTTAAGTGGCTTGTTGAAGGTCACATGGTCATAGCCTGGGCTCCAGGATGCTCATCACCTGTGCGCTGTGCCCTCTTCCCGGTGCGGGGTGATTGGGATGTGGCTTGCTTCCCTCTGTGTTAGTGGAGTTGCAGCTGTGAATTGCCAGAGCCCCGGGAAATGTGGAAGGGCTCTCTGCCATTGGCTCCTTGCAGGCTTTAAGTAGCTGCCCCTCGGGGAAGTGTTCATGCACTCGCTGGTGGTACCCAAGCCAGGTACTCTTTCCTCTGGCTTCAGCGTGTCAGCCATGGGGAACAGTTATCCCCATAACTGTTGCTGGTTTGGTGGCCGCTCTCGGTTGTGGAGGGTAATGTTATTATCTTTGGACAGATGAGAAAATTGAAACTCTGAGAGGTTAAGTGGCTTGTTGAAGGTCACATGGTCATAGCCTGGGCTCCAGGATGCTCATCACCTGTGCGCTGTGCCCTCTTCCCGGTGCGGGGTGATTGGGATGTGGCTTGCTTCCCTCTGTGTTAGTGGAGTTGCAGCTGTGAATTGCCAGAGCCCCGGGAAATGTGGAAGGGCTCTCTGCCATTGGCTCCTTGCAGGCTTTAAGTAGCTGCCCCTCGGGGAAGTGTTCATGCACTCGCTGGTGGTACCCAAGCCAGGTACTCTTTCCTCTGGCTTCAGCGTGTCAGCCATGGGGAACAGTTATCCCCATAACTGTTGCTGGTTTGGTGGCCGCTCTCGGTACTCACCAGAAAAACCATTTTGCCATTTCTCACTCCTCTCATTCTGCCCTGAACTCTTAAGGCTTTCAGACTGTGGGCTCTCTCAGATGCGAGAAGGCCCCAGGGCCCCTGGGGAGGATGGGTTAGAGGGGAAAACCCAGCAGCAGACTGATGAGGGCTTAAAATGCTGTTGATGTAAGAAGGGCAAAGCGTGTCCCAATTGGGCATCCTTTCTCTCTTCAGTAGCTTCCCCCTCTCACAGCCCTTGGCATCCAACCTGCAGATACTACTGGGCTTTCCAGAATTCCATCCATCAGACTGTGGTTCTCTCAAGGACGAGTTGTGTGGTACATGAATTGCTGGCCTTCAAGGTGGGCCCAAGTTGTCTTGCATCCTCTAAGTCTATGGGAAAAACATGTAACATTGTAAGTTTCACTATTTATGGTTTCTTTGCTACTTTTGTGTGGAATGTTTGTTCATTTCAGTCAGTGTTGAAGTCCCAGGGTTTGAGAAATCCGCTCCCATGTCACCAGCTTTCTCACTCATGTTGGTTTGGATTCTGCTTTTTGCATTTTAACTTTTCCTGAAACTCTGTTAACCCACAGGTCTGTCACACAACCCTGTTGTCTTTGCGTCTTATGTTAGCTTCCCTTTGTAGCTTTCTCTCCTTGTTTCCTAAAGGGCTGGGTCTCTTTGCATCCTATGAGGATGCTGAATGTTTTTTAAAAGCATTCATCAGGTTCCTATAGAAGATAATATTTTAGCAATCTTCTCTTCAGTTTCCATGATGACTTACTTTACATTTTCCTTTTTTAAAATCATAATAATTTTTATTATTTTTCCTTAAGATTTTACTTTCTTACTCCAGGAGATGGTAAGGAGAGACCCCAAGTGCTTGGAACAAGTCTTGTTCATTAGAGGACCAACAGTGTGGTTTCCCGTTTATTAAAAACTGTGTTTCTGAAGTTGGGGGTTGATAGTGTGGAAGGAACACATGGTCTGCCTAGTAAATTCCAGGCAGATGAGGTTTAACATTTCTTTTTCCAGATTATAACAAGGGTGTCACAAAGTGGTCGGCCACTTGAATATTTAAGTCCATTTCAGTTTCTTCCCAGTGCTGGTGATAGTTTTATTGCTTTCAGTTCTGTTGGAAGTTTTCACCTTTTTCCAGTGTTTTCTTAGGCATGGAGGTACGGTTCTAAGAGAGATTGCTAGGAGGTGCCTGCCAGATTGTACTTCAAAGGGAATGTGACTCAGGCAAGGTCATTCAACCAGCTGGTGGCAAATCCACGCCTGTAATGCGGGCCCCTTTCTTCCAGGCAAATCCTCCATCTTCAGGACCACCTGCCGCTCTCGCCCTGTCAGAGCCTGAGCTGTGATGTGGCTTAGAGAATTGTGGCTTTGTTAGAAGTTCATTTCTGTTCTGGGAGTTTTAGCCTGAGGGGGAGTCATGTTGGCAGGGGCTGTACTCAGAGGATCCTATGTCTTGGGCCTTTTCAGATTAAAAACAAATGTGCATAATGTTAGAGGCATCTGAGTACTTGTTCCGGAGATGAGGTATGTGTCTGTGTGTCCCTGACATGAACTCTTGGCATTGGTGAGGCGGAGGTGAGGCAGCTTTAAGGTCCTGGGTCTGTCTGCTGTGCCTGGGAGTCTTAGCGATCTTGATCTTCCTTAAAGGCCATGTCCTTGATCGCTAGCAGGGTGCCTACTTCCTGCCTGTGGGTGCCTCTGTCTTTGTGAGATTAACTTCTCCAGGGGAACTGAAGTATCAACATTTGAAGGAAAGATTTGCACAGGGTTAATGATTTAACAGGTTGACAAGCTAGCACAGCTCAAAGCACAGTTACCTAAGTCACTGTCAGCGTCCTCAGGACTTCAGAACCCTTCCTCCTGGTTGACTGACTCGATCACAACATCCGGGTAATATGAGCTTTCACTTCGTGGAGGCTCCTTTTATCCTCTGTCCTTAAAAACCTTTCATTTCACATTTAATGCACATTTAACAGGCCGTGATACATGGAGCCCAGCTGGCTACCACAGACAGATTTGCCAAAGCTTAGCTGTTCTGAGAGAGCTCACACCAACTATACGTAATGATAATATTCAGACCTCAATAAATGTTTTATCTACACAGTGACCAGTTTGGTGATTTATATGGGGCTGGATGCTATTATTAAGTTTAATTGACTATATGGAACCCTAAATATTTTACTTTGTCATTAGATGTTAATATACATATAAAAACTGAGGACAGAAACTAATTTCTGTCAACCAGGCCTAAATGTGTCTGAGGATTTTGTAGGCACAACATAGTGTAGCAGAGAAATGATAACCTTTGGGGAAAGGAAATAGAGAATCCACAAACATAGGGAACTTGGATTGGATTCTTATTTTGTTGGAATCTGTTTATCCACCTTTAAAATGAGAGTGATTAATTCTTGGATCCTGGGATGTCTGTTAGGATTATGTAGAATTATGTGATGCCTGACAAGGAATAGCTGTTCAATCAGTTCAGTTCAGTCGCTTAGTCGTGTCCGACTCTTTGTGACCCCATGAATTGCAGCATGCAAGGCCTCCCTATCCATCACCAACTCCTAGAGTTCACTCAAACTCAAGTCCATCGAGTCGGTGATGCCATCCAGCCATCTCATCCTCGGTCGTCCCCTGCTCCCCCTGCCCCCAATTCCTCCCAGCATCAGAGTCTTTTCCAATGAGTCAACTCTTCGCATGAGGTGGCCAAAGTACTGAAGTTTCAGCTTTAGCATCATTCCTTCCAAAGAACACCCATTCACTTTTATCAAGAGGCTTTTTAGTTCCTCTTCACTTTCTGCCATAAGGGTGGTGTCATCTGCATATCTGAGGTTACTGATATTTCTCCCGGCAATCTTGATTCCAGCTTGTGCTTCCTCCAGCCCAGCATGTCTCATGATGTACTCTGCATATAAGTTAAATAAGCAGGGTGACAATATACAGCCTTAACAAACTCCTTTTCCTATTTGGTACCAGTCTGTTGTTCCATGTCCAGTTCTAACTATTGCTTCCTGACCTGCATGCAGGTTTCTCAAGAGGCAGGTCAGGTGGTCTGGTATTCCCATCTCTTTCAGAATTTTCCACAGTTTATTGTGATCCACACAGTCACAGGCTTTGGCATAGACAATAAAGCAGAAATAGATGTTTTTCTGGAACTCTCTTGCTTTTTCCATGATCCAGTGGATGTTGGCAATTTGATCCCTGGTTCCTGTGCCTTTTCTAAAACCAGCTTGAGCATCTGGAAGTTGACGGTTCACATATTGCTGAAGCCTAGCTTGAAGAATTTTGAGCATTACTTTACTAGCTGTTCAATAGGATCACTTAAAATTTTTTTAAAAATTATTTTTGGCTGCCCTAGGTCTTTATTGCTGCATACAGAATTTCTGTAGTTGCAGCAAGCAGCGGCTACTGTCTAGATACGATGTGTAGGCTTCTCGTTGCGGCGGCTTCTCTTTGTTACCAAGCATGGGCTCTAGGCCTGTGAACTTCAGTAGTTGCAGCTCTCAGGCTCTAGAGCTCAGGCTCAGTAGTCGTGGCACAGGCTTCCCAAACCAGGGATCAAACTGGTGTCCTCTGCATTGCAAGGCAGATTCTTAACCCCGGGACTCCTAGGGAAGTCCCAAGGAACACTTTCTTTATCCACCTTATGGATATGTTTGTCAAGTGCCTACCATATTCCAAGCACGATGATATATGATGAGTCAATGTGGGTACCTTCTTTGCTTTATTTCTTGCCATGTTTTCCATGTCTGACTCTCCCTAGAACATAAACTTTCTGAATGAAGGACACAGAGCTTTTCATCCCTAGCCCCAAATCTGGTTCCTAGAATAATGTCTGGTACATAGTAGGCGCACAATTTAGGATTATTGAGTGCCATTCAAGCGTGGTTGTTCAGTTCCTCAGTCGTGTCTGACTCTGCAACCTCATGGACTACAGCATGCCGGGCTTCCCTATCTGTCACTATCTCCCGGAGCTTATTAAAACTCATGTCGGTTGAGTCAATGATGCCATCCAACATCTCATCCTTTATTGCCCCCTTCTTATCCTGCTCTCATTCTTTCCCGGCATCAGGGTCTCTTCCAAGGAGTCAGGTCTTCACATCAGGTGGCCAAAGTATTGGAGTTTCAGCTTCAGCATCAGTCCTTCGAATGAATATTCAGGGTTGATTTCCTTTAGGATTGACTGCTTTGATCTCCTTGCAGTCCAAAGTTCGAAAGTGTCAATTCTTTGGCGCTCGCTGCTCAGCCTTCTTATGGTTCAACTCTCACGTCCATACATGACCTCTGGAAAAACCCTAGCTTTGTCTAGATGTACTTTTGTCGACAAGGTGATGTCTCTGCTTTTTAATATGCTATGTAGATTTGTCATAGCTTTTCTTCCAAGGACCAAGCGTCTTTTAATTTCATAGCTGCAGTCACCATCCACAGTGATTTTGGAGCCCAAGAAAATAAAGTCTGTTATTCAAGCATGGGCTAAATTAATTCAAAGGTAATAAGGAAGCATGAGAATTGCCAAACTGGAGGGGTTTAGTGGTTTGTCATGTAAGAGACGTTATGATAGAGGTGAGAGGGGTTGTGCTTTGGGGTCAAATTGAAGGTAATTTGATTCCTGCCTCTGCAGTTTACAAACTGTGTAGCATTGAGGAAGTTACTTAACCTTTTCTGAACCTGATTCCAACTTTGCAAAATTGTACATTGATTCCCAGAGAGCAACTCATAGGGCTGCTGTAAGAGAAATAAGGTAGAGCTTCTAACGATCCTGCCACTTTGTTATTCAGGATTATACAGAGTGAGCACAGAGGGCTGATTTCTTCCAAAGTGAAACTTGGGAAAGCTTTGAATGTTTTCTCCCAGAGACTCTTGATGTAGCGATTATGCGAGTCTTTGCTGGGCCAGGTAGGAGCACCTGGCTGTGGCCTCTCCTGAGCTTCTCTAGGGTGTGTCACTGCTGGAGCGGAGGTCTACAGTGAGGCCAAAGAGAGCACCAGGGGCCTGGGGAGAGCCGTGTGTGGACCACATGACTCCTCCTGCCCTTGGACCATCAAGACAGTGAGTGGAGACCCAGCTGGCTGACCTTGCAGGCCCTGTTGGCTTGGGATGTGTGGCTGTTTCTCTTTCTTTTTTCCTTTAAAAAAAAAAAAAAAAAATTACGTGCTAAAAATAAGTCAGTTTCGGAAGAAGAGGTGTTTGGTAAGCCAGGTAATCTTGTAGTGGCAGCAGTGTTAGTGGCCACTGAGGGTTATGGCCCAGAGACCAGGACGGTGGCGGGCTACCTTGGTTTAGACCCCAGTCCAGCCATTGCTGAGCTGCGAGATTTGGGGCAGGTTGTTTAGCTAGTTCTCAGTTTTATTGTGCATAAAGCATGGGTAGGAATAGATCAGTGTCTGTGGGCTCCTTGAGGATTAAAAGAGAAAGCTCCTGGCCCTGGCCTAGCGCAGGGCACAGCACACGGTAAGCACCCAGCAAATGCCAGCTGCTGTCATTTCCGTTTCCACGTCGAGGAAATGGAGGGTTGAGATTTTCTCTGACCCACCAGAGGTCAGAGAAAGTGCCAGAACCAACCTGGATGTCATCCTTTGATGCTGTCTTTCACTCCTGACACTTCTTTGCACTCAGTTCAGTCATTCATGAGGCGTTTATTGAGTTTCCCTTAAGCTCTCAAGCATCAAAGTACCCAGGTCTTTGATACCTCCCAACGATTCAGTGGCAAAGAATACAGACATATGCTTCCTGCCCCCGTGGACTTAAACAGGTGGTGGGAAGACAGAAAATAAATAAGCAGATGAGTAGATAAAAAAATTCCAGAGTTCTTCAGAGGATGTGAATACCAACACTGTCAAATAGAAGTAAGACTTTGTGGTGGAGAAGAATTGGGAAAGAGAGGAGGTTGCTTCCCATGGAGTCTTCAGAGAGGCTTCTCTGAGAAGGCTGAGATTAATGTTTGATGTGGAAGATACCCCGCGAATCACTGGGGCAAGAGTATTCCAGGTTAGGGGACCAGTGGTGGAAAGACCCTGAGGCTGGCAAAAGCTGGTTTGGGCTTCCAAAGTCTTGAGAAGATGACTCAACTCCTGCCAGAAAGCAGTAGTCGGCCCTTCCTTCTGTGTAGAGGAAACCTTTTCTCGCCTTTCCCAGCTGATCTAAAGTTTCCCTGAAACAGGTTATGACCCTTGGCCAACCCTTTCTCTCCAGCTCCCTCAAAAACAGAAATGCAAAAGGACATCACCATTGCATGAGAAAAGATGAAAGATGCTATTCTGGCTTCTGAGTGGGCAGAGTGCTGGCCCGGGGCCAGGACAGCTGGCTGCAGTCCCAGCTCTGCAACCCCTCTCTTTGCAGCCTTGTCCTTTTCGTGCCTGTCTCCCCACCTGTAAGTTTCAGAGCTGGGCCAGGTGACCCCTTCCCTCCTGACACGTGGGAGAGCAGCGGAATCCCTGAATCCACTCAGGGGCTGTTGAGGGGAAACAAAAGCAGGTTTCCTGGGTTGGGTGGGGCCGCCATCCAGGCTGGTGGAGCCTCCAGCTGGGCCTCCAGACTGGGCCATCTTCACGTTACCCAGAGATGCCCATCCACCCCTGCCTGCCGCCGCCTCTTCTTGGCAGGGTGAGCACTGACCCTGCACACGGCACCTTCTTTCCTTCCTGGTCGTGATGCACGCAGCATCTGCTGAGACGTTACCCGGAGCACGGCAGACGGCTGTCTTCCCTGCTCTCTTCCGGAGCCTGGGAGGGCTGGCGCACGGGAGGAGACACGGTTCTGCCTGCCGCGTCCCACTGGGTTCTCTTCTTCCGGGACATTCAGATGCACCAGACTGAGGCCCGTGGCAAACCCTGCAGGGAAGCTGGTCTGAGCAGAGACTTTTATTTCCAGGGGACACCTGGCCCTCCTGTATCCCAGCAAATGTAGCTGGGTGACATGGTAGAGGACAGTGACCATCTCCCAGCATGTCAGAAATTGAGGTGCCCTCCAAGAGAGTTTAATTGATTCCTTCATTACCTGGTCAGAATCTCTGACCTGAGAGGTCAGGTGGTTTGCCCAAGGTCACACAGCAGTAAGCGGTCAATGAAGCTGGGCTTATCACCCTAGGCACTGCTGATGCATACAGGAGGTGATGCACCAGCTCAGATAGTTTCTTTAAAATATTTTGTTTAGAGATTATGTTTTGAGCCTGGGCACATAGAACATAGCTATTTTTCCCATTTCTCATTCATCAGTTCAGTTCAGTTCATTTCAGTCGCTCAGTCGTGTCCGACTCTTTGCGACCCCATGAATCGCAGCACGCCAGGCCTCCCTGTCCATCACCAACTCCCAGGGTTCACTCAGACTCACGTCCATCGAGTCCGTGATGCCATCCAGCCATCTCATCCTCGGTCGTCCCCTTCTCCTCCTGCCCCCAATCCCTCCCAGCATCAGAGTCTTTTCCAATGAGTCAACTGTTCTCATGAGGTGGCCAAAGTACTGGAGTTTCAGCTTTAGCATCGTTCCCTCCAAAGAAATCCCAGGGCTGGTCTCCTTCAGAATGGCCTGGTTGGATCTCCTTGCAGTCCCAGGGATGTGTGTGCATGCGAGTCTCTTCAGTCGTGTCCGACTCTTTTCGACCCTGTGGACTGCAGCCCACCAGGCTTCTCTGTTCATGGGATTCTCAAGGCAAGAATATTGGAGTGGTTTGCCATGCCTTCCTCCGGGGGAATCTTCCCGACCCAGGGATCAGACCCAGGTCTCTTACGTCTCGTGCATTGGCAGGTGGGTTCTTTACCACTAGGGCCGCCATGTAACAAATACTTACTTGGCACCTACTATGTGCCAGGCTCTGTTCCAAGTCTTTACAATTGCTGAGTTTCCCCAATTCTGATCACAACCCCCAAGAGATGAGCACTGTGATTTCCTCATTTTATAGATGGGGACATTGAGGTACACAGAGGTTAAATAACTTGGTCAAGGTCATACAGTTAAAAGAAAAGTACCAGAGCTGGGGTGCTGGCTCCGGAGTCCATACCTTTAAGCCCTATGGATGCTGAGTTTCGCTGGTCAAAGACCATCGTCTGCTAGTCAGGATGGGCATGCTTTAGGGTCACTAATCTCCTTGAACTCTCCAGTTTGCACTGGAGCCCGGAAAGGGCATGAAGGCATTGGATCAGCATCTTTAATCTTTCTGTTAACCTTGTCTTTCTCTGCTCCACTGTGCCGTCTTGGAAGTCGGAACACGTCTCTGGTCTAAAAGATACCCAGCAGCAAGTTCATTATTCTCCCTTGAAGTCCCTTTGCTAACTTCCACCTTTGTTGTTTTCCTGGATTTATTATAATGGGCCAAATTAACCTGAGTTGCCTCCCAGAGTCTCTGGGAGAAAGAACCAAATGAGCAGATCAGACACTGTTTTCTGGGTCCTTGGGGAATGCCTGAGCCATCAGAGAGACATCATCTTATTTATAATACATTCACTGTTCAAAGAGCTTTAAAACACTTTTTTTTTTCCTATTAGGAGTATTGTTTCTATCTGTTGAGTCCATGAGTGTTTGACATTGGATGACTTTATAAAACATTCTACTAATTGGATTTGTTAAAGCAAATAAATCAAACGCTAATTGGAACGTGCCCTGCCATTATTTTTGCTTACTGAATTAGATATAATGGTGTGAAGGCCTTCTTATCATATTTGTGCACTTATTTAAACACCCCCTTGGCACACACTTCTGCAAATTCAATTAGATATTCCAAAAAGGAATTCAATTTATGCCAGGCTGGTTTACATTCATTCCGGGGGCAAGACTCGCCTACCCATGATAGTCGGCCCACGATTAATAAGCCACTTAGATATCGCCCTGCCTTCAGAGACTCTTGTTGCCACGAGGGCAGCATCTTGATGACTTGGGGGCTGTGGGGCTTTATTGCTTGAACATGTGTATCCACAGAGCAGGGCTGGCTTCGTGGGTGTGTCACTTGGGCACTCAACCAGGGCCTGGCACTTGGAAGGGCTCTGTGCTTCGTCTAATGATCTGCAATGGTCATGTTGAAATTCTTAATAGTTTTTAAGCAAATGGCTTTGCACTTTGGTTTTGTACTGGCTCTCCCATGAATGTAGTAGCTGAGATCTCCCTGGCAGACTTTCTGGCCAAGAAGGGGGTCCTTGATTTGAGTCTTGGCTCTGACCTTGATTGACTGGGTAATGTTGAGAATGTCACCTGCTCTTGCCTTGATTTCCTGGTCTGTGAAGTAGGAGCACCAGTCCTTACCCACTGAGAACACGTGCTGTGATGTCGGTGAAGTGTTCCCGCATGTGAACAAGTTCTGTTCTGAGAATGCTCTTGTAAGCCCAACCTGTTTGTGAGTCCAGCAAAGTTAGCCTAGGTACCCAACCAATACAATTTGCTATGTAGTACTGTCAATTCTAAAGGAACTCAATCGTTTATATTCACTGGAAGGACTGATGCTGAAGCTCCAATACTTTGGCCATGTGATTCGAAGAGCCTACTTTATTAGAAAAGTCCCTGATGCAGGGAAAGATTGAAGGCAGGAGGAGAAGGGGTCGACAGAGGATGAGATGGTTGGATGGCATCACCGACTCATTGGACATGAGTTTGAGCAAACTCTGGGATGTGGTGAAGGACAAGGAAGCCTGGCGTGCTGCAATCCATGGGGTCACAAAGAGTCAGGCATGACTGAGCAACTGAACAACAGCTGTGCTGTAATAGGTTTATAATACTTTTCACACAAGTAACACATAAAAAAAAAGATTTTTAATCTTAAAGTACCTTGAAAAGTACAGTACAACTGCTGGCATACAGGGCCTGGCATCGAATGAACAGGCAGGAAGAGTTAGGGAAAGGAGGTGTGGGAGGTGGTAGAGCTGAAGAATGGCCAGCATTAGGCCACTGGCAGGGATGGGCAAGGTGCAGTTTCACTCACGCCTGACATTGATGGCACAGGTTCTGGTTCCTTGCTGGAACCAAATGCATGTTCACATCTTTGAAAGTTCGCAACTTGAAGGTTCAGATGTTGGGGACTTAACTGTATTTAAATCCAGTAACCTCTGGTGCTTCTCTCAAGCCTTTATCCTACAGGCTGGGAATGTAGCTTCGAAAGGAACACAGTGGATGACATGTTCCCTGCCCCCGCCTTCCACTTCCTGCAGGAAAGAAAAAACGTTCTACAACTGAGAAATGGGAAGGAGGTGTCAAAAGCACATGACATCAAACACTCAAAGGGTGCAAACACGGTACTTTTCTGTGACTGTGTTAAAATTGTAACATTTTACGGGATCAAAGCAGAGGTTAGCCAACTGGAGCCTCCAGGCCAGTTCTGGGCCTTCACTGATTTTGTGCTCCATCCTCAAAGGAAGATGGGCTTTTACATTTTTAAATGGTTAGACAAATCAAAAGAAGAATACTGTTTTGTGACATGTGGAAATCATAGGAAATTCCAAGTACAGTGTCAGTAAATCCAGTCTTATTAGCAAACAACTCTGCCCATCTTTCTGTGTGGCTTGTGGCTGCTTCTGCTACGATGGCACTGCTAAGTCTCGGTGACAGAGACCAAGGGGCCTTCCGTGGTAGGAAGATACCAAATTGGTCCCCAAGGTTACTGCTGCTGCTGCTGCTGCTAAGTCGCTTCAGTCGTGTCCGACTCTGTGCGACCCCATAGACAGCAGCCCACCAGGCTCCCCTGTGCCTGGGATTCTCCAGGCAAGAACACTGGAGTGGGTTGCCATTTCCTTCTCCAGTGTATGAAAGTGAAAAGTGAAAGTGAATTCGCTCAGTCGTGTCTGACTCTTCGCGAGCCCATGGACTGCAGCCCATGGGATTTTCCAGGCAAGAGTACTGGAGTGGGGTGCCATACTGGCCCCCGGTATTTGTGTCTTGTTTTGATCCCTGTCCTTTGGGAGGGACTGGGATAGGATAGATTTCAACCTTTTCTAGAATTTTTTTTTTTTTGATGTGGATCATTTTTAGAGTCTTTATTGAATTTGTTGTAATATTGCTTCTGTTTCATATTTTGGGTTTTTGGCTGGAAGGTATGAGGGGTCTTAGCTTCCCAATCTAGGATCGAACCTGCACCCCCTGCATTGGAAGGCAAAGTCTGAACAACTGGACTACCAGGGAAGTCCCAGATCTCACTCTTATGATTACGTATGTCAGTGACCAAGGTGGAGGGATTTCACAGATATAATTAAGGCCCCAAGCTGGCTGACTTTAATAAAAAAGGAGATGATCTTGTTTGGGTGGGCCTGACTGAATCAGACGAGCCCTTAAATAGGATGGAGCCTTGCTCAGGAAGAGAGTAGAGAGGATTTATGGCAGGAACTGTGGATGGCTTCTAGGAACTGCGATCCGCGCTTACATGATGACCAGCAGAGGGCAGGAGTGAAAGTGTTAGTCACTCAGTCATTTGGACTCTGCAACCCCCGTAGCCCAACAGGTTCCTCTGTCCGTGGGCTTCTCCAGGCAAGAGCACTGAAGTGGGTAGCCATTCTCTTCTCTAGAAGCCCTGATGCTATAATTATTACAAGGAACTGAATTCTGCCAAACACTCTGCAAAAGTTGACCTGGACTCCAGAAAGGAAATCGGGTCTCCTGTTACCATGACCTCAGCCTTGTGAGGCCCTGATAAGGTGCAACCTGGCCTTCACTTCTTACCTGTGGAAACCAGGAGATAAAAAAATCAATGGGTGTTTTGAGTTTGTGATAACGTGTTGGTAGCAAGTAAAAACCAATACACCTGCAAGGTGAACATCTTTACTGTCTGACCGTCTATAGGAAAAGCTGGTTGACCCTTGTCTTAGGGAGTGGGGTTGGTAAGACTTAACCTTCATGCGTGTGTGCGCGCATGCTCTGTCATGTCCAACTCTTTGTGACCCCATGGACTGTAACCTGCCAGGCTCCTCTGTCCATGGACTGTTCCAGGCTAATACTGGAGTGGGTTGCCTTCTCCTCCTCCAGGGGATCTTCCCGACCCAGAGTTCAAACCCTCTTGCATCTTCTGCATTGGCAGGCAGATTCTTTACTACTGCACCATCTGGGAAGCCCACTTCCATGCATAAACATACATATATAAGTATTAAAAAATGTGTATATATTTATACACATACTTAACATAGGTCAAGTACAGTGCCTCGCATGGAGCAGAAGCCCTGGAAACCTTTAGTTTCTCTTCTGAACTCAATTCTGTTCAAGAATACATAGGATCATATCTGAGAAATGCAGAGGCACACACATTTATATTTTTATTGAATTTCTATTCCTCTCATTTTCAAAAGAGGAGCTCATGTTTAAAAAAAAAATCCTGATTGGCACTATAAACTTTATTTATGCTTTAATGTATCTTAAAGTATGTATCCTGCACTATTTTTACTTCCCTTACAGATGCTGATATGCTATACATTACCAAACCCAAATGGATTTTCAAAATCCAATTTCCTTGCTACCGTTTTCCATTTCTCTGTTGACTTTTTATGCTTGACTCACGTCAGAGCATCTGGGGCCTTTGCTACATTTTGACCTCAACCTGTCCAGGGAAATAGCTTCTCTGTCCTGATGTAGGGAGATACTGCTGAGTCCTCAGCTTATGGCCGTGTCCACAGTTATTTGGGTCTTCTCCCAACTGGGACATGTGCTTTGGAGGCTGAGCCCAATTCTAGGGGTAAGGGTAGGTTTAGTAGACTTTTGTTTTCTTCCAAATTGATGGTGATGGAGTTGACATCAGTTAAGTGGGGCTGCTTTAAAACGGAGTGAGCTGATGACTGTCAGGGAGTCATCCAGATGACTGTCTTTTGGGAATCTCTTCGGTTGTAAGCCTTCCCCAAGTAGCCTGCCACAGACACCCGTGGTCTGGAGCCTCTTCAGGTGTTATGGTGCCAAGGAATTCCACCAAGAGAGGTAAATATAATTTGTGAAAGAGCAGGAGGAGCTGCAATAAGACTGAATACTCCATGCTGAGCACAGAAAGCTAGCCTTCTTTCCCTTCTCCTCCTTACCAGAGGTTCTCAGTAGCCAGTCCTGGTGCTGGTGAAGTGGCTTGCATCTCTGTGGCTCCTGAGAATTTCTAGCTCTCTCTGAGTCTTTGGAATTCTTAACTTTGACCACTGGAAGGCTCCTTTGTGATCCATCTTGCACACTAGAAAGTGAAGGCCCGATAAGGAAGAAAGGAAGTGAGCTGAAAAGGCTGTACCCCCTGGCAGTGTAGACTGCTGCCAGAGTGTATAATCTGAAGCTCATAGCCACTCTTCTTTCTCAGTGTGTTGTCTGAGAGGAAGAAAATCCAGGGAGAATTGCTTACAAAACACGAATCAAATGTGTTTTCCCCTCCCGAATAGCTTTCAAAACTTCTCTCTGGGTCAAGTCAGGTGACAGGGAACTAGTCTCTAGATTGCACCATATTGGCTTCCAGTGAGTTGCTCTTCCTGAATTGTATGTTTGGTTGATGCTATCAGTTTATATTGAGAGTGATTATGAGAAATAGTCTCATGAAATTGACCACGCACCTCTTGCATGGATGTTGTTTCAGATATTGTGCATTGTGGGATGGTTGATTTCTGTTACCAGTACCCCTGTGGAGAAGTTCTTGTGTGATCTAAGCACCTGGAATGATTGTAATTTACGAGAGCTATTTGGCTTTTATTGTCTGAACACAGAGTATCCAGTAACTGAGCAGACTGTCCTTTTTCTGCTGGCATTGGAAGCTCAGAGTCAAACAGGTGACCCCCTTTCAGCAGGCGGACTTGTAGGAAGTGGCGGTGTGGACTTGTAACTCTCTCCTGTCCTGCCTGTCTGCCCTCTCCTGCCTTCAGTTTGCTTTTTGCTATCTCATGCTGTACTTCCTGCTTCTGCGTTTGTCCATCATCTGTGGCTGGACTAGAGTTGTGACCTCAGCAGGTGGTCTAACCCCTTAATGCATCAGTTACTTTACACTTAAAGTAAGGATTAAAAAATCCTTCACAACTTCACAAAGTCATGAGGATTCAGTGAAAACAAACATGACCTCAGCAGTTGTCTGTGATCAGTGCCTAGTACATTACCTGACACAAAGCAAATGCTCAACAGAGCATGCTTCTTATATTAGTCAGCATATGCAAGGCTCCACTATGGTAACAACTAAACCCTAAGATGTCAGTGGCATTAAGACTAGAAAAGTTGGCATTTTGCGCCTGATGTGTTGAACGACAATATTATTGGTCAGGTGACTGAGTGACTCTGTTTCAGTGAGTATCTCAGGGATCTAGACATCTCTCTCTCTTTGATGCCACTGTCTTCAAGTACACCTTTGAAAGTCTTTGTAGTAGGGCAGGTGAGGATTGTTGGTAAGAGATTACTTTTGTGGACTAGCGTTGCACATGTGGAGATCACTCTGTGATACATTTCCAGGGTTTACCACGTTGTCTTCCCCACATGCAAAGTGGCCTAGAAATGTGAGTTCTCATGTGTCTAAGAGAGAAGATCTCAACAGTTTTCCACAGGCCTACTATCATCTTGGCTGTGTGTTCCTCTAAAGACCTGGAGGCTGATCTCCATTTAGGATGATCAGTCAGCTCTTCCAGTGAACGCTTGAGATGCTGCAGGCTTCTCCACTTGCATTCAAGCACATCGGGATCTGGATGCTGTTGGTGGCATTGACTTAGTTCATTTATCTCCCACAGGCTGGACTTCGGTGAGGCAGGAGTGGTGTAAAGATGGGAGGGGGCGGCCCCTCCTGAGCAGTTGGAACTGTTGCTACTACCCTTTCCTCGGTTTCAAATGGAGTGTGTTGTGTCTCATGTCTGTGGCATTCACTCTGCTGGTTTGGTCAGCTGAGGTCTATAGAGGGAGTGGTTTGGAGAGGCTAGTTTGGAATTTGTCAGACAGGCAACATGGGGAAGGAGCTTTCTAGGCAGAAGTGGTGAGTGTGAGACCAGAAAGAGCAGGTGGAGTATGGGGACTGTTATGGGCTCAGGGTGCCTGAAATGTAGCTTGGGGTCTGTCTGGTATCCCACTCACAGTTTTAAAAAATGTTCTTTATTGCGGTAAAAGTCACATAATATAAAAAAATCCTATTTCAACCATATGTAACTGTACACTTCAGTGGCACTAAGCACGTTCACATCGCTCTGTAACTCTCACCATCATCCACCACCTTAACTTTTCATCTTCCTAAGCTGAAACCTTGTCCCCATCCTCCCTGCTCCCCCAGCCCTTGGCATCTACCCGTGTACTTTCTGACCCTGTGAATTTGACTCTTCTTAGTACCTTGTATAAAACAGTCTGATAGAACTTAGCGACGAAACCACCACCACCAGGTGCCTCGTATAAGTGGGGTTGAACAGCGTTTTTCTGTACCTAGTGTATATTGCAATGCATTTTTAAGGTTAACTTATCAAACCGATTGTACCTTCTTTTTTTAATTTTTTATTTATTAAAAAAAAATTTGTTTTGGTTCATTTGTTGTTGTTTAGTCGCTAAGTTGTATCTAACTCTTTTGGGACCCCATGGGCTGTAGCCCCGCAGGCTCCTCTGTTAGAAAGTGAAGGCCCGATAAGGAAGAAAGGAAGTGAGCTGAAAAGGCTGTACCCCCTGGCAGTGTAGACTGCTGCCAGAGTGTATAATCTGAAGCTCATAGCCACTCTTCTTTCTCAGTGTGTTGTCTGAGAGGAAGAAAATCCAGGGAGAATTGCTTACAAAACACGAATCAAATGTGTTTTCCCCTCCCGAATAGCTTTCAAAACTTCTCTCTGGGTCAAGTCAGGTGACAGGGAACTAGTCTCTAGATTGCACCATATTGGCTTCCAGTGAGTTGCTCTTCCTGAATTGTATGTTTGGTTGATGCTATCAGTTTATATTGAGAGTGATTATGAGAAATAGTCTCATGAAATTGACCACGCACCTCTTGCATGGATGTTGTTTCAGATATTGTGCATTGTGGGATGGTTGATTTCTGTTACCAGTACCCCTGTGGAGAAGTTCTTGTGTGATCTAAGCACCTGGAATGATTGTAATTTACGAGAGCTATTTGGCTTTTATTGTCTGAACACAGAGTATCCAGTAACTGAGCAGACTGTCCTTTTTCTGCTGGCATTGGAAGCTCAGAGTCAAACAGGTGACCCCCTTTCAGCAGGCGGACTTGTAGGAAGTGGCGGTGTGGACTTGTAACTCTCTCCTGTCCTGCCTGTCTGCCCTCTCCTGCCTTCAGTTTGCTTTTTGCTATCTCATGCTGTACTTCCTGCTTCTGCGTTTGTCCATCATCTGTGGCTGGACTAGAGTTGTGACCTCAGCAGGTGGTCTAACCCCTTAATGCATCAGTTACTTTACACTTAAAGTAAGGATTAAAAAATCCTTCACAACTTCACAAAGTCATGAGGATTCAGTGAAAACAAACATGACCTCAGCAGTTGTCTGTGATCAGTGCCTAGTACATTACCTGACACAAAGCAAATGCTCAACAGAGCATGCTTCTTATATTAGTCAGCATATGCAAGGCTCCACTATGGTAACAACTAAACCCTAAGATGTCAGTGGCATTAAGACTAGAAAAGTTGGCATTTTGCGCCTGATGTGTTGAACGACAATATTATTGGTCAGGTGACTGAGTGACTCTGTTTCAGTGAGTATCTCAGGGATCTAGACATCTCTCTCTCTTTGATGCCACTGTCTTCAAGTACACCTTTGAAAGTCTTTGTAGTAGGGCAGGTGAGGATTGTTGGTAAGAGATTACTTTTGTGGACTAGCGTTGCACATGTGGAGATCACTCTGTGATACATTTCCAGGGTTTACCACGTTGTCTTCCCCACATGCAAAGTGGCCTAGAAATGTGAGTTCTCATGTGTCTAAGAGAGAAGATCTCAACAGTTTTCCACAGGCCTACTATCATCTTGGCTGTGTGTTCCTCTAAAGACCTGGAGGCTGATCTCCATTTAGGATGATCAGTCAGCTCTTCCAGTGAACGCTTGAGATGCTGCAGGCTTCTCCACTTGCATTCAAGCACATCGGGATCTGGATGCTGTTGGTGGCATTGACTTAGTTCATTTATCTCCCACAGGCTGGACTTCGGTGAGGCAGGAGTGGTGTAAAGATGGGAGGGGGCGGCCCCTCCTGAGCAGTTGGAACTGTTGCTGCTACCCTTTCCTCGGTTTCAAATGGAGTGTGTTGTGTCTCATGTCTGTGGCATTCACTCTGCTGGTTTGGTCAGCTGAGGTCTATAGAGGGAGTGGTTTGGAGAGGCTAGTTTGGAATTTGTCAGACAGGCAACATGGGGAAGGAGCTTTCTAGGCAGAAGTGGTGAGTGTGAGACCAGAAAGAGCAGGTGGAGTATGGGGACTGTTATGGGCTCAGGGTGCCTGAAATGTAGCTTGGGGTCTGTCTGGTATCCCACTCACAGTTTTAAAAAATGTTCTTTATTGCGGTAAAAGTCACATAATATAAAAAAATCCTATTTCAACCATATGTAACTGTACACTTCAGTGGCACTAAGCACGTTCACATCGCTCTGTAACTCTCACCATCATCCACCACCTTAACTTTTCATCTTCCTAAGCTGAAACCTTGTCCCCATCCTCCCTGCTCCCCCAGCCCTTGGCATCTACCCGTGTACTTTCTGACCCTGTGAATTTGACTCTTCTTAGTACCTTGTATAAAACAGTCTGATAGAACTTAGCGACGAAACCACCACCACCAGGTGCCTCGTATAAGTGGGGTTGAACAGCGTTTTTCTGTACCTAGTGTATATTGCAATGCATTTTTAAGGTTAACTTATCAAACCGATTGTACCTTCTTTTTTTAATTTTTTATTTATTAAAAAAAAATTTGTTTTGGTTCATTTGTTGTTGTTTAGTCGCTAAGTTGTATCTAACTCTTTTGGGACCCCATGGGCTGTAGCCCCGCAGGCTCCTCTGTCCATGGGATTCTCCAGGCAAGAATACTGGAGTGGGTTGCCATGCCCTTCTCCAGGGGATCTTCCTGGACCAGGGATCAAACCCACATCTTCTGCACTGGCAGGTGGTTTCTTTACCATTGAGCCACCAGGGAAGCCCACTGGTTTATTTAGTCATCAGATACTTCTTCAGCCCCTCCTCTATGCCAGTGCCATTTCCCAGCGAGTCTAAACTTTATTCTCTAGTGGAAGCTGGTTGACTGCCCTTGTCCTTGCCTTCAGAGGTCACCCTGCTTCACTCTGTCTGGGATGCAGTCTCCTCTGCTGTCTGCCCCTGACCTTTCCTGTTATCTCCTAAGACTTCCGTCTTTGTCTGTTGGCCCATATGCATCCACATGGTCCATCCATTCTTCCCTTAGTTCCCCAAAGCACAGTGACGTGGCTGCTGTTTGTAGCCAGCTCTCACTGAGGGCTCGGAGGGAGTTGATACTACAGGACAGGGAACTGTTGCCAGTCCATGGTCAGAGAGGCTTCCTGGACCACACCAACCTGGGATCCCCTCAGGCAACTCAGTGCCAACCTTCATAGCACATTTGGAAATGCAGTTACTTACTAGTTTGCTTATTTACTGTCTGCCTCACTCGTTCTAGTGATGGCACGCCTCTTATAAACCACTGTATAGATAGCACCTTGTTCTCTGCTCGATCTACCCTAAAAGCTCGATTAAATAATTGTGAATGAAAGAATGGATTCATGGAAGCAAACAGAAATTTTAGTTTCTACCAGTGCGTCAGTCATTTCCCATCACAGGAAATTTCTCATTGTCTCTCACCTTCTGTAGGTGTCTGCTTTACATTATGTTTCTTGGACCTCTCTCTCCCTCTCTTTTCGTTCTCTCTCTGGGTGTCTATACTGCAAATTCCTGTTGCTGTCTAGTGCAGAGCTATTTAAAACTCTGAACTCAAGCCCCAAACTTGCACTTCCAAAATAGATTCAGCCCTCCTTTGTCCAGCCTGACTCGTTGGGGCTGCTAAAGCCTGACTCTTCCAGGTTTCCATACTCAGAAAGGAAGGGCGTGGAGAGAGCTTTGCCCTCATAGCTTTACTTTGTCAGTGTTGTGACTATATTCTCTATCAGATTTGTCAACAGGCCTTCCACCACCGTTAAGCAGAGGAAACCCCAGGTCTGGGTACAGAAGAAGGGTTTTGACTTTTGTTGCTGATGGAGAAGAGGGAGTGATATTACATGAGGCTGCAGACACAAGCAGGGGTTATTAAGGGATGGTTTCTGTATGTGGATCAGAACCACAGATGTGGTTTGGATGTGTGATAGGGGAACCAGTGGCTGTTTAAGGAAGGGAGGTGATGGTGTGATGAGGTCTGAGCAGTAAGGAGACAAGAAGGCACTGGAAATGTGGACCAGCACGTAAAGCTCAGTCCTGGTGGTCTTTCCTTCTCTGTACATCCTGCCAGCTCACCCTGGAGTGCTCTTCCTCCTCCTCCGTGCTGGTGGAGGTGCTCCTAAATTTCAAAGCCCTGATTATTTCTCCCCTTCTACCTCCCATCTTCAGACCAGCCTTTCCTGGTTGCAGCCCCTGTTGTATACATCACATCTCTCAGTGTCACCTGGAGGGAACTTAGAGCCCAGAGCATGTGCTCACTCCAGTTTACACAACTCATTGTAAAGTGCTGGTGGTGGATGGCTTGGACTTTTAGGGAGAAGCTTTAAATACTGACAGGCTTGACTTCATTATCTTTCTGGGGCACAATTGTCTAATTCTCTACAAATTTGATTTTTACTCCACAAAAACTGCTCTTATAGGGAGGGAGGTGGGTGCTGAGAATTTTTGCTATGCCAGTTACTTTTTCTATATTACTCCATTTTATCCTCCTGATATTTCTGCCAAGTGGATCTTCCCCTCCATATTCCAGGTAAGGAAACTGAGACACAGATGGTGAAGCATCTGGTCCGGGCTGACCCAGCTTTGCAAAGCTGAGATCCGTGTCTCGTTTTGCAGGACTCCGAAGCTGGTGCTCGGCCCGCTGCCTCGCAGCATCTCTCCACATTGGAGGAAGCAATTACAGAGGCATGCCCTGGCATTAATTGCCAAGTGGATCTTCCCCTCCATATTCCAGGTAAGGAAACTGAGACACAGATGGTGAAGCATCTGGTCCGGGCTGACCCGGCTTTGCAAAGCTGAGATCCGTGTCTCGTTTTGCAGGACTCCGAAGCTGGTGCTCCGCCCGCTGCCTCGCAGCATCTCTCCACATTGGAGGAAGCAATTACAGAGGCATGCCCTGGCATTAATTTTTTCTACTTAGATGGGGACGTTGCTGTTTACTTTCTCAGGAAGGAAGATTGAAATCAATGTAACTAGCCTTATTAACTTTTTTAAATAGGAGGCTTGCAGATGCCACTGTCTTTCCTTAGAGCACCAAAGCAAATATAAAAAATTCCAATATGCTTGCCTTTAGGAAAAGAAAATCTCCTCCAGAGTTTAAAATTCAAAGCTGTAAATGAAGAGCCACTAAGACGGGGGTAACGAACCAAGCCGCAGACATAAGGATGTACTTACCCATGTCTCTTTCGTCTGCAGGTGGCTGTTCCTTTGATGAGCACTACAGCAACTGTGGTTATAGCGTGGCCCTGGGGACCAGCGGGTTTACCTGGGAGCAGATTAACACATGGGAGAAACCAATGCTGGACCCAGCGGTGCCTACAGGTACGTGACCAGCTGTGCTTGAGGCTCTGATGGGGGTGGTAGCTTTTACAGTGACTCATGGAGAAGAATTTTATTCTGGGTTGAGCTCTTGGGGAGGGCAGTAGGTAACTCTGTTGGTAGTAGGTTCATCACCCCCAGAGGTATGCACACCAAGGCTGAGAGCATTCTTAAGGGTATGGTAAAAGTCACGTGTCATCTGGATTCAGGAAACTTTTAGATTTCTTTGAGATTTTGAACTTTAGCTACAAGTGGGGCATCCCTAAATTTTGTCTGGGAGTCTGAGAGTAATGGGACCTTAGGGGAGGAGCACTTCTCCATAATTTGAGGTCATTTCTTTCCTCCTGGACTATACAGACACAGCTTATAAATATACAGGGGGACTTCTACAGTCCAACTATTGCTGATAAAGTTGATGTCCCAACATTCTGAATGACAAATTTATTCTTTCCCAAGGGGACTGAAGGCCTTATATAATTCCTGATGAATACCTGCATGAAGCAGGCCTTTGAGAATCAGAGCCAGTGTGTTCCAGGGAAGGTGTGCCGGGGGAAATGCTTCTGTTCTAGTTGGCCCTTCAGAGGATTGGATGATGCTCATCTACACTGGGGCGTGCTGTTTGCTTTACTCAAATGCTGATCAATTCTGGAAACCCTGTCTTAGACACACCCAGAAATAATGCCATACCAGCTACTGGAATATCTCTTAGTCCAGTCAAGTTGACACACAGAATTAACCATCACACCATGAATGGCCTCAACTCTCCACCGAACTTCAGTTGCCATCAGACATCCCTTAGGAACTTGATGTATGTGACCCACTGCATAGCTGCCTTGTCTTCTCAGCTGCTCTGAGAGACAGCTTTGCCAGGATGTCATTAAGCTGGAGACAGAAAGGTATGCAGAGGTGTCCAGGTGAGGGTGGAAGATGATCAGAGATGTCCAGCTGAGGGTGTGACCAGTGTGACCATATTGACTCTGATTTTGGCTCCAAAGCAGGAGGCTTATACCTTGGTTCTACCTTTCCTATTGAGTACATCAACTGCTTGTGTATCTTTCTCCCGCATATAGCCATAACCGCCCAGGTATCATAAAGCTGTGACATGGTACAAAACTGAACTTTTCAGATATGGTAGGATCCTACTTTACATGAGCAGAATGCCCAAAACTACACAAACTGGTCAGCAAGGTGACCATAGGACAACCTCTAGGCCTGTTGTCCCATCATAATTTTTTAAAATGCGGACTTTTACTCTCAGAAATGTCTTCGTTTATGTAATAGAATCACTCTTACCATTAGAAACACCAGGAGTGTAGCAGACCTGTGATGAAAGCTACTTGCCACGTCTTCTGTGCTCTGTGTGGCCATTGTTGATGTTGGCCAAATAAATTCAGGTCTTATGAAAAGTTAAAGTGTTAGTCACTCAGTCTTGTCTGACTCTTTGCTACTGGATGGACTGTAGTCCACCAGGCTTCTCTGTCCGTGGGATTCTCCGGGTAAAAATTTTGGAGTGGGTAGCCATTCACCTCTCCAGGGCCCAGGGGTCGATCCCAGGTCTTGCAGGCAGATTCTTCACTATCTGAGCCACCAGGGAAGCCCTCAGGCCTTACAGTGCACGTGTGTATGTGCCGATGTGNCCTGTGTGGGATTCTCCGGGTAAAAATTTTGGAGTGGGTAGCCATTCACCTCTCCAGGGCCCAGGGGTCGATCCCAGGTCTTGCAGGCAGATTCTTCACTGTCTGAGCCACCAGGGAAGCCCTCAGGCCTTACAGTGCACGTGTGTATGTGCCGATGTGTGTATGTGCTGTGTGTGTGTTTGCACACACGCAGGCTCTTCTGGCTCATCCTTAGACCGCTAGATGCCCTGTAGGGTCATGCAGGCTCTCCAGACTCAACATCTCCCAAATTGAACTCTCGATTCTTCTCCATCTGCTCACGCTTTAGTGCTCCTTGTCTCAAAAGGCCACTTCATCACTCTGGTGCTGATTCAGAAACCCAGGGGTCACACTTCTCTC
Source organism: Cephalophus harveyi (assembly GCA_006410635.1). NCBI lineage: Eukaryota > Metazoa > Chordata > Mammalia > Artiodactyla > Bovidae > Cephalophus > Cephalophus harveyi. The sequence continues at coordinate 2,226 of SJYT01038838.1, read as the reverse complement.
TTCCCTCTCTCCGCCTCCCTCTCCTTGTCAATCACTCCATCCTACCCCTTCACCTCGTGAGCGCACCTCAGGTCTGCTCACGGCTCTCCATCTCTGCCGCCACTGCCCTGGCGCCATGCTATCCACCCTCGCCTGGGTCACAGGTAAACTTTCACACAGGCTTTTCAGCTTCCTCTTTTTTATAAAATTATTTCTTTTTTTAAATTAATTTTATTGGAGCATAGTTGCTTTGCAATATTGTGTCAGTCTCTCCTTTGCTGCACTGTGCAGTCAGCCCTGCATGTGCATATGCCCCCTCTGCTGGATTCCTTCCCCTTCAGGCCACTGCCGAGCGCTGAGCAGAGTTCCCTGTGCCACACAGTCTGCTCTCATTAGTTGTCTGCTTTATACATGGTATCAATAGTGTTTATACGTCACCCTCAATCTTCCAGTTCCTCCCACTCTCCATTTTTCACCCCTCGGTGTCCATACGTTTATTCGCAGGTCTGTGTCTCTATTTCTGCTTTGCAAATAGGATCATCTATACTATTTTCCTAGATTCCACATACATGCGTTAATGGCTTCCTCTTTTGACTTTAATCCACTCTCTGCACAGAAGCCAGAGATTGTTCTAGAATGTTGGCCTGTTCACCTTACTTCTTCCTTTCATTGCTCGCACCCAGCCTCTGCCTGGAATCTTTTTGAGGCTTTCCTCTTGCTCTGAGGAGAGAAGACTAATGCCCAGCAGTGGCCTCTGAGGCCATGCAGGCCTGATCCGTCCTCCCCATATCACAATCTCACCTGTGCTCACTTCACCCTGGATTTTGTCACTTATATGACACTGAAAGATGAACTCCCCAGGTTGGTAGGTGCCTGATATGCTACTGGAGAAGAGTGGAGAAATAACACCAGAAAGAAGGAAGAGACAGAGCCAAAGAGAAAATAATGCCCAGGTATGGATGTGACTGGTGATGGAAGTAAAGTCTGATGCTGTAGAGAGCAACATTGCATAGGAACCTGGAATGTTAGGTCCGTGAAACAAGGTAAATTGGAAGTGGTCAAATAGGAGATGGCAAGAATGAACATCAACATTTTAGGAATCAGTGAACTAAAATGGACTGGAATGGGTGAATTTAACTCAGATGACCATTATATCTACTACTGTGGGCAAGAATCCCTTAGAAGAAATGGAGGAGCCCTCATAGTCAACAAAAGAGTCCAAAATGCCATACTTGGGCGCAGTCTCGGAAACGACAGAATGATCTCTGTTCATTTCCAAGGCAAACCATTCAATTTCACGATAATCCAAGTCTATGCCCCAATCACTAATGCCGAAGAAGCTGAAGTTGAACGGGTCTATGAAGACCTACAAGACCTTCTAGAACTAACACCCAAAAATGATGTCCTTTGCATTATAGGGGACTGGAATGCAAAAGTAGGAAGTCAAGAGATGCCTGAAGTAACAGGCAAATTTGGCCTTGGAGTACAAAATGAAGCAAGGCAAAGGCTAACAGTTTTGCCAAGAGAACCGACTGGTCATAGCAAACACCCTCTTGCAACAACAGAAGAGAAGACTCTACACATGGACATCACCAGATGGTCAACACCGAAATCAGATTGATTATATTCTTTGCAGCCAAAGATGGAAAAAGCTCTATACAGTCAGCAAAAACAAAACCGGGAGCTGACTGTGGCTCAGATCATGAACTCCTTATTGCCAGATTCAGACTTACGTTGAAGAAAGTCAGAAAACCACTAGGCCATTCAGGTATGACCTAAATCAGATCTTACGATTATACAGTGGAAGTGAGAAATAGATGTGAGGGATTAGATCTGATAGACAGTGCCTGAAGAACTATGCACAGAGGTTCGTGACATTGTGCAGGAGGCAGTGATCAAGACCATCCCCAAGAAAAAGAATGCAAAAAGGCAAAGTAGTTGTCTGAGGCCTTACAAATAGCTGAGAAAAAAAGAAGAGAAGCAAAAAGCAAAGGAGAAAAGGAAAGATATACGCATTTGAATGCAGAGTTCCAAAGAATACCATGGAGAGACAAGAAAGCCTTTCTCAGTGATCAGTGCAAAGAAATAGAGGAAAAGAATAGAATGGGAAAGACTAGAGATCTCTTCAAGAAAATTAGAGATACCAAGGGAACATTTCATGCAAATATGGGCTCAATAAAAGACAAAATGGTATGGACCTAACAGAAGCAGAAGATATTAAGAAGAGGTGGCAAGAATACACAGAAG
>SJYT01038823.1:20067-86992 GCA_006410635.1 Cephalophus harveyi | reverse complement strand
AGAGAAAAACAACATTCAGGTTAGAAAGGAAATAATTGATAGAGTAAGAACCCTGGGTTTTGGAGAAGACTCTTGAGAGGCCCTTGGACTGAAGAAAGATCCAACCAGTCCATCCTAATGGAAATCAGTCCTGAATATTCACTGAAGAACTGATGCTGAAACTGAAACTCCAACGGTTTGACCACCTGATGTGAAGAACTGACTCATTGGAAAAGACCCTGATGCTGGGAAAGATTTAGGGCTGGAAGAGAAGGGGCTGACAGAGGATGAGATGGTTGGATGACATCACTGATTCAATGGGCATGAGCTTGAGCAAGTTCTGGGAGTTGGTGGTGGACAGGAGGCCTGGTGTGCTGCAGTACATGGGGTGGCAAAGAGTTGGACACAACTGAGGGACTGGACTGAAGAACCCTGAAGAATCCTCCTAGGAAGAGAGCCTGGGACCCCTCAGATAGCTTGATTTATACACGAACAGAGACTAAGCACTAAGAGAAAGGATGGACAGGAAGGACCAACAAATATTAAGACCTTTTGATGTGTGAGGCAAAATTTTTTCAAGAGCTTTTTTGATGATATTTAGGAAATAATATTTGAGATTTTCTTTTGAATGTGAACATANGAAAGGATGGACAGGAAGGACCAACAAATATTAAGACCTTTTGATGTGTGAGGCAAAATTTTTTCAAGAGCTTTTTTGATGATATTTAGGAAATAATATTTGAGATTTTCTTTTGAATGTGAACATAATCAATGCTTTGAATCCACTATCCCCTCAGAAGTTTGTGGCCTTAAGGAAAGAGATGATCAAACTTGAATATCAGAGGATGCATCCAATGCTCCAGGGGGAGGAGCAACTGCACCTGGAGGCCCTGGAGCAAGAAACAAATAAGATTTGTCACCAACTCAAGGAGAGTGTGTTCAGAATGACTCAACAGAGAGAAAATCTGAAAGAACCGTACGGAGAGCTGACTGAGTTATGCCGCAAGCCGGACATGGATCTGCTCCAGGTGAGAAAGGAGGGTCCGTCCTCAGAGAGAGAGACACTCTTCTAAACGAGCTGCTGTGACACTGAAATGTTCCCTGCATATACTGTTACTCTCAGCTAAAGGATGGTGCTCCATGACCCCCATTATTGTATTTGTCCAATCTCCTATTTTATCATATCCTGGTAATCTTAGGAAGATTTTTTCTTGAGGCAAAATTTTTTCAAGAGCTTTTTTGATGATATTTAGGAAATAATATTTGAGATTTTCTTTTGAATGTGAACATAGTCAATGCTTTGAATCCACAATCCCCTCAGAAGTTTGTGGCCTTAAGGAAAGAGATGATCAAACTTGAATATCAGAGGATGCATCCAATGGTCCAGGGGGAAGAGCAACTGCACCTGGAGGCCCTGGAGCAAGAAGCAAATGAGATTTGTCACCAACTTAAGGAGAGTGTGTTCAGAATGACTCAACAGAGAGAAAATCTGAAAGAAACATACGGAGAGCTGACTGAGTTATGCCGCAAGCCGGACATGGATCTGCTCCAGGTGAGAAAGGGGGGTCCGTCCTCAGAGAGAGAGACACTCTTCTAAACAAGCTGCTGTGACACTGAAATGTTCCCTGCATATACTGTTACTCTCAGCTAAAGGAGGGTGCTCCATGACCCCCATTATTGTATTTGTCCAATCTCCTATTTTATCATATCCTGGTAATCTTAGGAAGATTTTTTCTAAGGAGAGTGTGTTCAGAATGACTCAACAGAGAGAAAATCTGAAAGAACCGTACGGAGAGCTGACTGAGTTATGCCGCAAGCCGGACATGGATCTGCTCCAGGTGAGAAAGGGGGGTCCGTCCTCAGAGAGAGAGACACTCTTCTAAACGAGCTGCTGTGACACTGAAATGTTCCCTGCATATACTGTTACTCTCAGCTAAAGGATGGTGCTCCATGACCCCCATTATTGTATTTGTCCAATCTCCTATTTTATCATATCCTGGTAATCTTAGGAAGATTTTTTCCCTTTTTCTAGCTAACATAGGGCCAGATATGTTCAGTTTGATCCAGAGTACTATTCAGACAGATGAACCAAAATCAGCAATATTCTGTGACCAGGGGTCAAGTTAACTTCTTGGAATAAATCTCAGTAGATGTTATCCTAAAGCTTTGTCACTTGGCTGTTATCCCAAACTTCGTGCAGACATTGAGGTTTTGCCCATTTTCTAAGCAAGATTGTCAGAATTGGTCATTAGTTTCAAGGCACTCTAGAGTTTGTCTTATATGGTTCCCTGTTTTGCTTTGTTATCATAGATGGTGAGATTGCTCCTTGGGAGTAGCATGGGCAATGAGTGACGTTGGAATCCTAGATGTGGCTGCATCATTTAACACACTCTTCCTGGCCTCCTTCCTTCCTTAATGTGCCCTGAGGAAGCCCATCATGTTTTACTTTAAGCTCTGTTATTAACATGGCTTCTGATTGTTCCTTAGAAGAAAATTAGAAAAACAATACCTTATTGAACAATCAGGAATAGTACAGAAAATGTGGAAGGACAGAACTCTCATGATTAACTTTTTTTTTTTTTCATTGCAGGCCTTGGGAAATGTATTAGAGATGTGAGTATAAATTAATGATTTTTAATTCTGATCAACTTTCTCTGTTTGATTAAGTGGGTTACACATTTCTTTCTTGGTACTATTGGAAATTGCTTTCAGCTCCTCCTGAATATCTAAATTCCAGAATGAAAAATCTCTTATTGAAAATGCATAGTATTTACAGATATCTTATAAGCATGCTCCCGTACACTTTAAGTCATTTGTAGACTACTTATGTGTGTGTGTTTGTGTGTGCTAAGTTGCTTCAGTCCTGTCTGACTCTTTTTGACCCTGTGGACTGAAGTCCACCAGGCCCTTCTGTCCATGGGAGTCTCAAGGCAACACCTAATAGATAAATACAATTTAAATGATATGTAAATAGTTCATTGTTATTTGGCATTTTCAAGTTTTACCTTTTGGAACTTTCTGAACTTTCTAAGCATTTTCCATTCAGAACCAGAGTGGAGGGATGGTTGGAGTGTGATACATTGAGAATATGGAATTGACATATATTTGCACTAAGCCGTATCTGGCTCTTTGTGACCCCATGGATTGAAACCCTCCAGGCTCCATGGAATTTTCCAGGCAAGAATACTGGAGTAAGTTGGCATGTCCTACTCCAGAGGATCTTCTTGACCCAGGGACCACACCCGTGTTTCATGTCTCCTGCATTGGCAGGCGGGTTCTTTACCACTAGCACCATCTGGGAAGCTCACAATAAACTTTAGTGAAGGGAAATTTTCTAAGCTATCAAAAAGGAAGCACCTACCATAGTGAGCTGGAAGATGAATAAGAGAGTAAAGAGGGAGATTCCCTAAGAATGGAAAAAAGGGCTATGATTTTGTTCCTAGCAGTAGCAGTGACTCAGCCTGTTTCATCACAGCAAGCCCTCTTGTAAGCAGGACCTCAGAGGGAGGGCTTCCTGGTGTTCTCTGGGATATTAGGCTTCCAGGACCAGGGAAGCCAGGCTTGAATTGGATCCCCTTGCTGGGCTGACAAGAGCAAAGTTGTCTCACTCAGTGAACTCTTCCTTGTATTAATAGAATGTATCCTTGATGACTACTTGCTATCTCAAGTCTCAAAGGAATTTCCTGAATTTTCTGGTCTCTGTAAACTGCCCGGGATCTTTGTTTCACCTGAGATGGAATAGAGGGAGGGAATGAAATTCAATGATTTGAAAACTGAAATCATGTCTTGGAAGAATGGGGAAGTTGCAATTTGATGTAACTTACNTCCTTGATGACTACTTGCTATCTCAAGTCTCAAAGGAATTTCCTGAATTTTCTGGTCTCTGTAAACTGCCCGGGATCTTTGTTTCACCTGAGATGGAATAGAGGGAGGGAATGAAATTCAATGATTTGAAAACTGAAATCATGTCTTGGAAGAATGGGGAAGTTGCAATTTGATGTAACTTACATTTAGAAAAGGATATAGTAACACTTTTATATTCCCAAGTGTGTAGAATATAATACATATGCAATTAACCAAAAAATAAGAGAATTCTGACAACATATCCTGGAATAAATTTTTTTTTTTTTAATGTTCATATGATTAGCCTTTGGCCTTGACATGTACTGATCTCATTTGTTACAGGACTGACTTGGTAGAGATGCAGAAACCTCAGTCAGTGAACCCAGAGCTCACTTGCTGTCCTGTCACTGGAATCCTAGACACGCTGAACAACTTCAGAGGTTAGGGTCATCCCTGTGGTGATCAGGACTGCATTTCATGAGAGCTTCCTAGGAAGGAACTTTCTTCTGTTATTTTACATTTTCTGACATCAAGTTAGTACATAACTTTACAAAGTTGCTATATATTTTCTGCCTATATTAATACAATCGCAGTTGAGCTTTGCAGCCTTGAGTTTACTGACAATTTAAAGCCAGACATATATTTATGTCATAGACAGAGTAAGAAAAGAGCAACCAGGTTGCTCATGTGATTATAAAGAAATAGAATTTAGTTTTGTGAAGATCAATCAATCAAAATATCAATCAATATTTTGTTTACTCAGTTATTTCACTCTTGAAAGTTAAATATGTCCTTGATGAGTTCTAATATGCTCTATGTTATAACTGCCTTTATAAAAACTGCATTGTAAAAGAATATTTATCAGAAAAAAATCGACAAGAAAGACTAAAATGGCTTAAGTAGAATAATTGTATTGCTATTGGATCAATTTCAAAACAGCTGAAGGTTATGTGAACATGGTTAGCCAGATATACTTTTATTTATTTTTTTAAATTTTTTAAAAAATATTTTATTTTATTTGTTATTTATAAAATAATATTTTTATTTATTTATTTTTACTTTACTATATTGTATTGATTTTGCCATACATTGACATGAATCTGCCACGGGTGTACAAGTGTTTCTCATCCTGAACCCCCCTCCCACCTCCTTCCCCATACCATCCCTCTGGGACATCACGAGGCATCAGCCCCAAGCATCCTCTATCATGCATCCTGGACTGGCGATTCATTTCACATATGATAATATATATGTTTCAATGCCATTCTCCAAATCATCCCACCCTCACCCTCTCCCACAGAGTCCAAAAAACTGTTCTATACATCTGTTTCTCTTTTGCTGTCTCACATACAGGATTATCATTACCATCTTTCTAAATTCCATATATATGCTTTATTATACTGTATTAGTGCTTTTCTTTCTGGCTTACTCATTCTGTATAATAGGCTCCAGTTTCATCTACCTCATTAGAACTGATTCAAATGGGTTCTTTTGAATGGCTGAGTAATACTCCATTGTGTATATGTGCCACAGCTTTCTTATCCATTCGTCTGTTGATGGGCATCTAGGTTGCTTCCACGTACTAGCTATTATAAACAGTGCTGCGATGAACATTGAGGTACACATATCTCTCAATTCTGGTTTCCTTAGTGTGTGTGCCCAGCAGTGCGAATCCTGGGTCATAAGGCAGTTCTATTTGCAGTTTTTAAAGGAATCTCCACACTATTCTCCATAGTGGCTGTACTAGTTTGCATTCCAACCAACAGTGTAAGAGGGTTCCCTTTCCTCCACACCCTCTCCAGCATTTATTGCTTGTAGACTTTTGGATCACAGCCATTCTGACTGGTGTGAAATGGTACTTCATTGTGGTTTTGATTTTCATTTCTCTGATAATGAATGATGTTGAGCATCTTTTCATGTGTTTGTTAGCCATCTATATGTCTTCTTCAGAGAAATGTCTCTAGTTCTTTGGCCCAGTTTTTGATTGGGTCATTTATTTTTCTGGAATTGAGGTGCAGGAGTTGCTTGTATATTTTTGAGATTAGTTGTTTGTCAATTGCCTCATTTGCTATTATTTTCTCCCATTCAGAAGGCTGTCTTTTCACCTTGCTCATAGTTTCCTTTGTTGTGCAGAAGCCTTTAATTTTAATTAGGTCCCATTTGTTTAGTTTTGCTTTTATTTCCAGTATTCTGGGAGGTGGGTCATAGAGGATCCTGCTGTAACTTATATCGGAAAGTGTTTGCCTATGTTCTCCTCTACGAGTTTTATTTTTTCTGGTCTTACATTTAGTCTTTAATCCATTTAGAGTTTATTTTTGTGTATGGTGTTAGAAAGTGTTCTAGTTTCATTCTTTTACAAGTGGTTGACCAGTTTTCCCAGAACCACTTGTTAAAGAGATTGTCTTTAATCCATTTTATATTCTTGCCTCCTTTGTCAAAGATAAGGTGTCCATAGGTGTGTGGATTTATCTCTGGGCTTTCTATTTTGTTCCATTGATCTATATTTCTGTCTTTGTGCCAGTACCATACTGTCTTGATGACTGTGGCTTTGTAGTAGAACCTGAAGTCAGGCAGGTTGATTCCTCCAGCTCCATTCTTCTTTCTCAAGATTGCTTTGGCTATTCAAAGTTTTTTGTATTTCCATACAAATTGTGAAATTATTTGTTCTAGCTCTGTGAAAAATACCGTTGGTAGCTTGATAGGGATTGCATTGAATCTATAGATTGCTTTGGATAGTATACTTTTTTTTCACTATATTGATTCTTCCAATCCATGAACACGGTATATTTCTCCATTTGTGTCCTCTTTGATTTCTTCCACCAGTGTCTTATAGTTTTCTATATATAAGTCTTTAGTTTCTTTAGGTAGATATATTCCTAAGTATTTTATTCTTTTCATTGCAATGGTGAATGGAATTGTTTCCTTAATTTCTCTTTCTATTTTCTCATTATTAGTGTATAGGGATGCAAGGGATTTCTGTGTGTTGATTTTATATCCTGCAACTTTACTATATTTGTTGATTAGCTCTAGTAATTTTCTGGTGGAGTCTTTCGGGTTTTCTATGTAGAAGTTTTCTATGCAGAGGAACATGTCATCTGCAAACAGTGAGAGTTTTACTTCTTCTTTTCCAATTTGGATTCTTTTTATTTTTTTTCTGCTCAGATTGCTGTGGCCAAAACTTCCAAAACTATGTTTAATAGTAGTTGTGAGAGTGGGCACCTTTGTCTTGTTCCTTTATATTCATTGATTAGCTCTAGTAATTTTCTGGTGGAGTCTTTCGGGTTTTCTTTGTAGAAGTTTTCTATGCAGAGGATCATGTCATCTGCAAACAGTGAGAGTTTACTTCATCATTTCCAATCTGAATTCCTTTTATTTCTTTTTCTGCTCTGATTGCTATGGCCAAAACTTCCAAAACTATGTTTAATAGTAGTTGTGAGAGTGGGCACCCTTGTCTTGTTCCTGTTAGGGGAAATGCTTTCAATTTTTCACCATTGAGGATAATGTTTGTTGTGGGTTTGTCATATATAGCTTTTATTATGTTGAGGTGTGTTCCTTCTATTCCTGCTTGCTGGAGGGTTTTTATCATAAATGGTGTTGAATTTTGTCAGAGGCTTTCTCTGCATCTATTGAGATATATGGCTTTTATTTTTCAATTTGTTAATGTGGTTTATTACATTGATTGATTTGTAGATATTGAGGAATCCTTGCATCCCTGGGATAAAGCCCACTTGGTCATGATGTATGATGTTTTTAATGTGTTTCTGGATTCTGATTGCTAGAATTTTGTTAAGGATTTTTGCATCTATGCTCATCAGTGATATTGGCCTGTAGTTTTCCTTTTGTGTGGCATCTTATTTGTGGATATTGAAGAATCCTTGCATCCCTGGGATAAAGCCCACTTGGTCATGATGTATGATGTTTTTAATGTGTTGTTGGATTCTGATTGCTAGAATTTTGTTAAGGATTTTTGCATCTATGTTCATCAGTGATATTGGCCTGTAGTTTTCTTTTTGTGTGGCATCTTTGTCAGGTTTTGGTATTAGAATGATGGTGGCCTCATAGAATGAGTTCAGAACATAGTTTTAGAAGGTCCAAAATTATTCATTTTTGCCTTTTCATAAAATTTTGGACCTTTGAAAGTAATTGGTACAGAAGAAAACCCAATAAATGTCCATATGATAGTAACATGTCATCCACATGTTTCATGGAATTAAAGACAAAGGAAATAAACGATTTCTAAACAAAAGAAAAAAGAATGTTTAGGTTGGTCCTGAGGCAAAGTATCAAGAAACTGACATTAAATCAGATTTCACACAGTTCTCCATATATCTGTTTTTTTTTTTTTCCTTTTGCTAGTTGATTTGAGATGTTTCTATATGCTCTAGATACTAATAATAATTATTCTTCACAGAAAACCAATCTGAACTTCATCTGCTCTTTGTTTTTTGTTTCCTTGGAGGGAGGAAAATGAAAGAATTTATTGAGTCGAGAGATTCTATCTCTCATGACATAAAAATCCCCGTTGCTGACATGATTTTTGTTCTCTCTGCAGTGGATAACATTCTGCGTCAGAAAATGACCTTTCATAATGTGAGCCTTTCTGAGGATAATACAAGTCTAATGTTTGGAGATGACGACCACGGCATGTCCAGACAGCCCCGGGGTGGGGAGAGTTTCGTGGCCTGGGGAGCTCAGGCCTTCACCTCTGGGAGGCATTACTGGGAGGCAGATGTGACGCAGTCCTCCAACTGGATTCTGGGAGTCTGTAAAAACATCTTGACAAGTGATACCACTATCAGCATTGATTCTGAAGAAGCATTTCTTCTCTTTTCTATGAATGTGAACAATCATTATAGTCTCTTCACCAACACTCGACCCTCAGTTCAGTATGTGAAAAGGCCTCTGGGTAGGATTGGCGTGTTTCTGGATTATGACAATGGAGCTGTGAGCTTCTATGATGTTTTCAGGAGTTCCCTCATATATAGTTTCCTTCCTTCTGCCTTCTCCTCCCCTCTGAAGCCTTTCCTTTGCCTTAGGTCTCCATGAGTTGCCCACTTCTGGGACCATTTATTGAAACTACTTCTCTCGGGATATTGCTGTCCTTAACCTCATGTGAGGCCACAGGATACCTGACTGTCCAAGCACACTGTTACTTAATGTAATATAATGATTGTATGTTTACAAAATGGCATAACCATGCTCTATGCATTAATTTGTTAATTAAATTTTCTTTTAATAAAATTTTTATGGAATATTTAATAAAATATAATCTATTGCCTTTCTTCATTTTTAAGTAACAATTCTATTAAACTAAAAATTATATGCCATAAAGATCACTGCATTTAAACCACATGATTCAATGTCTTCTAGAAATATATAAAAATGTGTGAAACAAGAAATATCTAATTCCAGAACATATCAATCACCCCCCAAATTTCCAATGCCCATTAATGTTTACAAACTCTCTAAGCGTATACTATCTCATCATAATATTGAACAAACTTTCCTCAAATTAGTAGATAATTTTAGTAATTAATGGAAGTTTCCAAGAAAGAAGAGACAATATTTATCTTTTGTGGTGGTTTAGCCGCTAAGTCATGTTTGACTCTTTTGTGACTCCATGGACTGTAGCCCATCAGGCTGCTCTGTCCATGGGATTCCCCAGGCAGGAATACTGGAGTGGGTTGCCATTTCCTTCTCCAGGGGATCTTCCCAATCCAGGATTCGAACCCAGGTCTCTTGCATGCCAGGCAGATTTTTTACCAACTGAGCTATGAGGGAATCTCCAAAATACTTTACTTATTTGTTTGGCTGCACTGGGTCTTAGTTGTGGCATGTGAGCTCCAGAGCAGGCAAGGTCAATAGCTGCAGCATGCAGGTTTAGTTGCTCTGGGGCAAGTGGGATCCTAGTTCCCTGACCAAGTGTTGAACCCACCTTCACCTGCATTTCAGGGCAGATTCGTATCTACTGATCCACAAGAGATGTCCTAAAATTATATTGATATTTTAAACCTCAAAATAATTGAATTTTTTCTAAATCTGTAAATCAATTTTCTCTCTTTTGTTGACATCATCCCTAGCATTTTATGTCTATTATGTTATATATTTATCTTTTATGTTTTTACTATCCAATGCAATATATAGAATACAAGTATTAGGTGGATCAATGAAAAATGCCTGAATTAAAGAATCCATATAAACAAGTATTATTCCACCATTGATAAAGTTTTCTAAAATGTAGCTAAATTAATAGACTGAGCTCAACACTTCACATTTAGTAAGGAAAATAAATGGGCTTCACTGAGTAACAAAGTAATTAGAAGAGACCATTTGAACACAGGTTAGAAAATGCTGCTCAGTGGTGTAATCCTATCTTCTTTTGTGATGATATGGTGAAAAAGTGCCCTTAGAAGTCACTGAGATCCAAATAGAACTGCCATACGACTCAGCAATCCCAGAAGAAGGCTGGGCATAAACACTGAGGAAACCAGAACTGAAAGAGGCACGTGTATCTTGATGTTCATCGCAGCACTGTTTACAATAGCTAGAACATGGAAACAACCTAGGTGTCCATCAGCAGATAAATGGATAAGAAAGCTGTGGTACATATACACAATGGAATATTACTCAGCTATTAAAAAAATCAGTTCTAATGAGGTGGATGAAACTGGAGCCTATTAAACAGAGTGAAGTAAGTCAGAAAGAAAAACACCAATACAGTATTTATGATCAACCTAGATAACGTATTGAAAAGCAGAGACATTACTTTTCCAACAAAGGTCCTTCTAGTCAAGGCTATGGTTTTTCCAGTGGTCATGTATGGATGTGAGAGTTGGACTGTGAAGAAGGCTGAGCGCCAAAGAATTGATGCTTTTGAACTGTGGTGTTGGAGAAGACTCTTGAGAGTCTCTTGGACTGTAAGGAGATCCAACCAGTCCATTCTAAAAGAGATCAGTCCTGGGATTTCTTTGGAAGGAATGATGCTAAAGCTGAAACTCCAATACTTTGGCCACCTTCTGTGGAGAGTTGACTCATTGGAAAAGACTCTGATACTGGGAGGGATTGGGGGCAGGAGGAGAAGGGGACGACAGAGGATGAGATGTCTGGATGGCATCACCGACTCGATGGACGTGAGTTTGAGAGAACTCCGAGAGATGGTGATGAACAGGGAGGCCTGGTGTGCTGCAATTCATGGGGTCGCAGAGTCGGACAAGACTGAGTGACTAAGCTGAACTGAACTGAAGCATTATGAAATAATGGTGAAGGAATTGTCAAATGAATGTTCTGTTTCATAACACCAAGTAATCATATTCCCACTTCTAATCCTCTATTGCCAATCCTGACCCATTTCTAAGCTCCTCTCCCATAAATCTAATCAAACCTTGGTGATTAATATACTCTGACACTATCAATTTTTGAAAATTTTTGTAAGTGAAATCACATATCATATACTCTTCTTTGTGTGGTTTCTTTTCTTCAAAATTATGTTGGTGAGATTCATCCACTTGGTTGGATGCAGCGTTTTTATTATTTTGTTTCATAATAGTTCATTCTATGAATATACCACAGTTTACTCTCTCTACTATTGAAGAACATGTTCATTTCCAATTGATTGAGCATAGATACTGCTATCATGAAGACATTATACATATCTTTTTATTGAAAGAGAAGTGATACCCAGTGTGTAGCTAGGAGTGAAATAGTTGACTCGTAAAGCATATACTTAACATTTTTCCAAAGAGACTACATCAACTTTCATACTTTTAAGCAGTCGATGATTACTTTGTTTCTTCCAGTTTTTTGATAACATATGTCATTATTTGTCTTAATTTTTTGGTCATTTTGTGTTTTTGTTGTGGTTTTATTAATGTTTAGAAATTAAAAAAAAAAAAAAAACTTTATTTTTTGACTCTGCTGGGTCTCCCTTGCTGCTGGGTCTCCCTTGCTGTGGGGGGTTTCTTCAGTTGTGGTGGGGAAACAACTCTCAAACTGCAGTGAGGAGGCTTCTCATTTCTGTGGATTCTTTTGTTGTGGAGTATGGTCTCGAGGGCATATGGGCTTCAGTAGTTGCAGCTCATGGGCTCTAGAATGGGGGCTCCGTAGTTGTGGCAAAAAGGCTTAGTTGCTCTGTGGCATGTGGAATCTTCTGGATAAGGGAGCAAACGTTGTCTCCTGCATTGACAGGCAGATTCTTGACTATTGAGACACCAGGGAAGCCCTCATTGTGCTTTTAGCTTGAACTGACCTGATGACAAATTCAGTGGAACAATTTTTCATAGGTTTATCAGACACGTGGATACCCCTTTTTGGTGAAGTGAAGTAAGTCGCTCAGTCGTGTCTGACTCTTTGCGACCCCATGGACTGTAACGTACCAGGCTCCCCTGTCCATGGGATTCTCCAGGCAAGAATACTGGAGTGGGTTGCCATTTCCTTCTCCAAGGAATCTTCCCAACCCAGGGATGGAATTCTGGTCCCCTGCATTGCGGGCAGTTACTTTACCATCTGAGCCATGCGCCCCCTTTTGGTGAAATGCTTGCACAAATCATCCTTCCCTGCATTTTTCTACCAAGTTGACTTTTTCTTTTTTTTAAATTGACTTTTGGGTCTCTTTATAGAGTCTTCTTTATAGAGTCATTTATTGGATGGAGGTGTGTCAAATGTCTACTCCCATTACTGCTTTGCATTTTCAATGGTGTCTCGATACAAAGGATTATGAATCCTAACACATTCCAATTTCTTTCTTTGTTTAATGACTTGTGAAAATTTAGGAAAACTAGTAAGGAAAATTTTCTCTGAAAATATATACTCCTAAACTTTTCCGAGAGCTTTGTTTTTTATTATTCTTTATTATTGTTTTTTTTTAATTATTCTTTTACACAGTAATAATTGCAGGGATTGGAATTATTTTATGCCATGATATAAACTTTAAGATTTGTTTTTGTCTACATTTATAACCATTTGCAGCTCAAAACTTGTCTTTTCCTCTTGTAACTTACAGATTTTTACTTGTTCGTAGTTGAGAAATTAATATGATAAACACTGTATATTCTGTACTATTTATAGCACATGATTTTTCTTGATTAATACATACATTTCAAATACATATCATTTACATTAACACTATACTTAGTCTTAAACTATTTTCACTACATTAGAGAGAATCTGAAGGCAATCAGATATCATCTATTTGATTCATTCAAGAGTGCACAGGTGAAGGGGTTTCTCAGATTTGAGCAATCTCCTGACAGTCACCCTTACTCCTGAATTTGTTCCGGGTCAAATATGACTATAGCAGAATAAAGGTCTGAGAGTTGGAGAAAAGAGTGAGAGGGTTGCTATGTGTAAGGGTTCTTTGGGCAAAGTTAGCAAAGCTCACACTGCTGCTTTATAATCCACACTTTATAATGCTTCACTGAGGGAAATAGATCTTGTCACCTTTGAACTAAAGTGGGAGTGTTGGGGGATTACAATGAATGTTCTCCTTAACACCAGGAAGGAGGAGTCCACCCTTTTAACGTATCATGTCCGGTTCCAGGAGACTCTCCTGAACTCCTGATCCAGAATGTTCATGAATTGACATTTGTTTTGTGTCCATAGCTTTGAACGTGTCATCCTAACCTGGAGGTACCAGAGGTGACACTGGAGCTGTCATGTGACTGGCACCATGTGATTATGAGAGTTATGAAGGTTTGGTTTACAGACTACAAATAAATCACCTTTTAGTAAAATATCACGATTCTATACTATAAAATATTGTTCTCATCATCATTTTGTTAGTGTTTAATTTGCTCTTCTTAGCCATAATTACTTAACAAAATAAAGTTAGAATTTAAATTTATTACAAATGATTTTCAAGAAAGAAAGAGAATTTTGGAAGATGACTGAAGGTGACGGTAGAGTGAAGATATTGACCATATTAAATAAAATAGAAGCGAGCAGTCCTTATATAATTAGATGTGCTCTTTGTTGTTGTTTGGGCTTCAGATTCGATCCCTGGGTCAGGAAGATTCCCTGAAGAAGGGGATGGCAACCCACTCCAGTATCTTTGCCTAGGAAATCCCATGGGCAGAGGAGCCTGGCAGGCTACAGTCCATGATGTCGCAAAGAGTCAGGCACGACTGAGTGACTAACACTTCCACTTTTGTTGTTGTTTAGTCACTAAGCTGGGTCCAATTCTTTGTGACCCTATGGACTGTAGCTTTCCAGGCTCCTTTGTTCATGGGATTTCCCAGGCAAGAATCCACTGAAATGGGTTGCCATTTCCTTCTCCAGGTGATCTTCTCTACCCAGGGATTAAACTCCCATCTCCTGCATTGGCTGGTGGAATCTTTACCACTGAGCCACCAAGGAAGATGTGCCCTACAGATATTTAAAAATACAAATTAAGACCATGAGGAATATCTTCTGTTTAGAGATGTGGGTTACTGAGTTACAATGGGATCCATAGGGATGGTGAGGTCATTTGATAGAGCCATGCAAAGCACACTTAGCGTCATAACACACAGAGGATGACTGATACAGGAGGCAGGATGAAGAAATGAAAGCAATAATGAGAATGAGGCAGGAGAGGCAGAACAGTCAGTCACAGAAGTTAATGGGCCAGGACAGTGTTTATAGACTCTAGATGGGAGTCCTAGTCCTTCCGTTCCCTTCCCTTCCCCAGTGTTCCCAATTACTCTGTCCCGTCTCCCTGAAACTCTCACTGACAGTTCCCAGAAAAATGACAGCAACCTTAATGTAGGGGCAGAAAATAAATCCCTGTTTGTATATGTCCTTTCTGGATCAATAGGAGGAGAGATCTGGTAACCCTTATCCTGGAGACTGAAGCTACCCATTACTATCCTCTTTCTTAGTGTTTGCATGGGGTTTGAAAATGTCTAATCTGGGTGTTATATACAATATATAACCTACCACAGGGAATTGTTAAGTTTGATGAATCTGTCAGGAGTAGACATGGTAGATCACTGGAAATACCTTGTGGTCCCAGACATATCTGGGTCCTTTGTATCACACATTCAACAGAAAAGTATTAAAGCCTAGTGAGAGCTGGGTGTGTGGCCCACAATTAGGAATAAGAAAGCCTGGGCCCTCAGGGGAGGTTTTACATATGTGTATATATTATATATATATATTTATATATACATTTTTTTTTCTGTAATGATTTCTTAGAATAGTTTGCTGTTGCCAAGCCAGGACAAAATGACTTATAGATGGTTCCTTAGAGGGAGTGACCTCAGGGGCTAGAGACAGTGTGTGAAAGAGAGGAATATGAATCGCTGCAGAACTGACCTTCAGGAACAGCTGGAGGTGGCCCCACACATGGAGGAGAAGGATCTGGGGAGACGGGGCTGTGGGGCTGCAGGTTTCTGGGGCCGAGGAGCAGAGAGGGCCTCTCAGAGCCACATTCTCCCAAGATGGGAGGGCAAGGAGCAGTCCTCATGGAGGTCTGGTCCAAGGACTCTGCTAGGGACTCTAGAGCCACTTCATGAACAGTAAGTACCAAGTCCTATTATATTTGGAAAGGTACTTTCTTTCCTCTGGACACTTCCTAAATATGAAGTGGAAAACTTGCTCTTTTGATGGTATATGGTTGGGAAGATCCTCTGGAGGAGGGCATGGCAACCCACTCCAGTATTCTTGCCTGGAGAATCCCGTAGATGGAAGAGCCTGGTGGACTACAGTCCATGGGATCAAAAAGAGTTAAACATGACTGAGCGACTAAGTACATATGCTGTTAGTTTCCCTGGACTTTTATCAGGTGAACAATGGTCAAAAGAGCTTTCTTCACTGCATCAGTCTAGAGTTTTCTGTGGTTTGAATAAGGTGTTCAGTCATGTAAACTCTTCACTTTTTGCTGTCTCCTGCTTCCTTTTCCCACTTCTTTTCCTGAGACTTTCTCTACTTCCACCACCTAAGTCTTGCTCCCGACATATTTTATTCCCAGTACTTTTTTCCTCAGTATGGAGCTTGATCCTGGAAAAGAGTTTAGTTGGTTATGTTGGAGACTTATAGGAACTGGGTAGTACCAGCCACTTCACATGTTACTGTGGACTCCTTATATTTCAGCCTTCACTCACCCTACTTGGGTTAAGCAGTCATTCTTAAAGTAACCTGCCAAAATTTCAATGTATTTCTGTCGCTAAGTTTTAGGGTTCTAAAATTGACCAGTTACTCTATTTCTTCCTTTTGCTTCCTTCTCTACAGAAATTTTTGCCCCATGGATCTTAGATATCCCTGATTTATCTCCACTTATTTTGGGACTTTCAGTCAGTTTTATTGTAGAAAGTATTCAGGAATTTTTATTTTGGATTCTAGTTTTTCTTCTGTTTTATTTTGAGATTTGGAAATATTCCTATGGTACATAGCACTACGTGTGTATTGTCAGGATTCCCAAGTGTAGTTTTGGGAAATGCACTGTAGGAGGAAACAAAGAGTGACTGTATTCTGGATCACTGTTCTGTCAGTAGTTTCTGTACATTGTATATAAGACAGAAAGAAGACAAAGGAATTGTAGAAGGAGTTCTCCAAGGCATCATGCTATTATGATTAGTTCAGTTCAGTCGCTCAGTCGTGTCCAACTCTTTGCAATCCCATGAACCGCAGCACATCAGGCCTCCCTGTCCATCACCAACTCCTGGAGTTTACTCAAACTCATGTCCATCGAGTTGGTGATGCCATCCAGCCATCTCATCCTCGGTCGTCCCCTTCTCCTCCTGCCCTTCCAATCCCTCCCAGCATCAGAGTCTTTTCCAATGAGTCAACTCTTTGCATGAGGTGGCCAAAGTACTGGAGTTTCAGCTTGGGCATCAGTCCTTCCAATGAACATCCAGGACTGATCTCCTTTAGAATGGACTGGTTGGATCTCCTTGCAGTCCAAGGGACTCCCAAGAGTCTTCTCCAACACCACAGTTCAAAAGCATCAATTCTTAGGCGCTCAGCTTTCTTCACAGTCCGACTCTCACATCCATACATGACCACTGGAAAAACCATAGCCTTGACTAGACGGACCTTTGTTGGCAAAGTAATGTCTCTGCTTTTGAATATGCTATCTAGGTTGGTCATAACCTTTCTTCCAAGCAGTAAGCGCCTTTTAATTTCACCCCTGCAATCACCATCTGCAGTGATTTTGGAGCCCAGAAAAATAAAGTCTGACACTGTTTCCACTGTTTCCCCATCTATTTCCCTTGAAGTGATGGGACCAGAAGCCATGATCTTAGTTTTTTGAATACTGAGCTTTAAGCCAACTTTTTCACTCTCCTCTTTCACTTTCATCACATCCCCTATTATTATTTTGTGTAAATATGTCTATATAGCACCAGCACTGTTATAAAAATTTCTAGAAAGATGCTTTGAGCCATAGTAAAGACCACATTCTAGCAATACTGTAGGTCATCATGACATAAATATTGTACCACAATTTCATTAAATGTGTTTAACTTTTTAATGTAATTTGTTTTGCTATCAGATATGTGTTAATGATTTCTTGTTGGAACTCAGTAAATGAGAAGTATGGTAGATGTATGACATAAGGCAGTACAGGAAGCTAAATGCTAGAATCTAAAAATCTAGGTAACCTCCAAACTCATATATTGAACCCTAATGCCTGAAGTGATGGCTTTAGGAGGGGAGGTCTTTGAAAGCTGCTTAAGTCATGAGGGTGGAGTTCTGAAGAATAGGATTAGTGCATTAGAAAAGAGGCTCTGGAGAGATTCCAAGTCTCTTCCACCAAGTGAGGATACAAGAAGTCTGCCTCCAAAACAGAGCCATCAGTCAACCATTGTGGCACCCTGATCTGACACTTCCAGCCTTCAGAACTGTCAATTTCTGTTGTTTTTAAAGTTTATGATATCTTTGCTATAGCAGCCCCAATGGGCTTAACCTAACATGTAAAAGAGGCTCTGGAGAGATTCCAAGTCTCTTCCACCAAGTGAGGATACAAGAAGTCTGCCTCCAAAACAGAGCCATCAGTCAACCATTGTGGCACCCTGATCTGACACTTCCAGCCTTCAGAACTGTCAATTTCTGTTGTTTTTAAAGTTTATGATATCTTTGCTATAGCAGCCCCAATGGGCTTAACCTAACATGTTCTATGAATCTACTGTGAGCCAGGCATTGTATAGGCATTAAATTTAACCTTCAATAATATCATATTTCACTGTGATTTTATTCTCACTTAATGAAAGAATAGAGGAGGATACAGCTAAGCAAAGAATTAAATATTTTAACCCGTGTCATCTTACTTTAATAACAAATTCACAGTTTTAATTTCTATTTGCCCAATTCCAGAATTTTTTGACCAAATAGTGCTTTTTATTACTGATTACACTTACTGTTCAGTCTTCAAAGATAGAATGAAATATTTTAAAATCAAGAATTATAACTTGTATCTTTGTATCACGTGCAAAAAGACATGGCTTCAAAAACATTAGGAGCTGAATTTATCAGATAATGTGTGCTTCAAATTCACAAGAAGAGCCCCCACTTGACTAGATATCTCACTATCCTGGGTTATAAGCAATTACTAGTATGTCATTGGGGCTTCCCTGGTATCTCAGTTGGCAAAGAACCTGCCTGCAATGCAGAAGACGCTGGTTCAATTCCTGGATTGGGAAGATCTCCTGGAGAGGTAGGCTACCCATTCCAGTATTCTTGCCAGAAGAATCCCCATGGACAGAGGAGCCTGGCAGAGTACAATCCATGGGGTTGCAAAGAGTCAGACATGACTGACCGACTAAGCACAGCACAACACTTCATTGCAAAAATGACTTATGAAAAAATCTGATTTTCAGATAAAAGGAATCATATCTTAGGACTAATTTTGCAGGTTTAAAATTGAGGGAAACAAGTGACACAAACTGCTAAAGGATTTTCCAAAGAAATTAAACATGTTAACCATCTAGAGAGGGCTCCCCTGGTGGCTCAGGAGAATCTGCCTGCAATGTGGTTCAGTCCCTGAGTTGGGAAGATCCCCTGGAGAAATAAATGGCAACCGACTCCAGTATTCTTGCCTGGAGAATTCCATGGGCAGAGGAGTCTGGTGGGTCACAGTCCATGAAGTTGTAAAGAGTTGAACACAACTGAGCAACTAACACACAACCATCTAGAAGGCATGTAAAATTGATAAATCACCAGAAACTTTAAGAGACTGAAAGCACATATTTACAGAGCTTACCTGTGTATATAATTGCATACCCAAAATTCTATGGGAAATACATGTATTAGTCATTTTTTGAATGCCCAATGCCTTGTGCACTATTTATTTGTGTTTTTTCAATGAAAACTCAAAATCAGCTTTGATAAATATTGGCTTTCATAAAATAAAAAAAAAAATTAAGTACCTGCACTATCTGTCTATCTATCTATCTACTTCATAGACTTTTATGTCTTAAAAATGTTTTCATATACCAATAATAAAAGCTATGGACTTTGGTGACAATGATGTGTCAATGTGCATTCATCAGTTGTCAAAAATATATGATGCATACAGAGAGACTACCTGTACTAAGCTTAATAACATGAACATGAGGGAATCCCTGAACCCTAAGATCAAACAAGCAGATCCCAGTCCACATCAGCAGCATATTCTTCAGGAAACAGACTTGAGTCAGTGATCCGGGTCCACCTTGTACTGTTTCTGTACCTGCTCAGCTCATTTCAGGTAAACCTCCTTTTGACTCTTCAGAGGCATTGCCAGGATCTGCCAATCTCCACCACACCATCCTTTAGGGGCACTTCTTGCAACTCTTGGACTGACCACAAGTCCTGGTGGAACAATGAGATCTGCCCTTGGAGGGTTTTATAGATTCTTCATGAAATTTAATCTTCATGAAAAAAAAAAAAAGTTTTCTGGGGGAAAACTTCATTTCCTTCATATTTTCCTGAAATTTCTTTTGGGCTTTGGTATAGATTCCTTTGGAGACACTAAATTTCTTGGAATATTGGACTGGATCAGACTGCTGCTGCTGCTAAGTCACTTCAGTCATGTCTGACTCTGTGCCACCCCATAGACGGCAGCCCACCAGGCTCCCCTGTCCCTGGGATTCTCCAGGCAAGAACACTGGAATGGGTTGCCATTTCCTTCTCCAATGCATGAAAGTGAAAAGTGAAAGTGAAGTCGCTCAGTTGTGTCCAACTTGTAACAACCCCATAGACTGCAGCCTACCAGGCTCCTCCGTCCATGGGATTTTCCAGGCAAGAGTACTAGAGTGGGTTGCCATTGCCTTCTCCACCGGATCAGACTAGTACTCCCTAAATTGATCCATTTTCACCACAATAAGAGCTCCAACTTCATCACACACAAGGCTCATTAGGTGAATTATTTCTTGAAGCTCTGGGTGATGTGCTTGTGATGTTTCTGCTGGGAAAGGGAAGGAATGTTCCTTTCCTTCTATGACCTAAATGGAATAATCACACCTCATCTGTTGTATGTCAATTCTAGAAGTTAATTGACCCTTAAAATTAAAATGAAACCCGTATGAAAATCTAGTGTGAAATTTATGTTTGCTTTTCAGTGCATCATCTGTCCTCTTTATCATCCCCCTTGCCTCGCTAGCCTGCATTTCACCCAATTTTATAGAGCTTATCCTAAATGGAATTTAACCAAAAATGTGTCATTCAATCGAGAGGTTTAGGATAAGGGGTGTAGTCCAGGGACTTCCCTGATGGCACTGTGGGTAAGAATCTGTTTGCCAGTGTAGGGGATGCAGGTTTGATCCCTGGTCTGGGAAGATGCCACTTGCCATGGAGGAACAAGACCTGTGTGCCATCACTACTGAGCTCTGCTTGCGGCAACTAGAGAAAGTCTGCAAAATGCAAGGAAGATCCAGTACAGCTCCAAAACAAACAATTTGTACTGTGTGTGTGTGTGTTTTAAAAAACACAGCTTTCCAAGGTTTTTAAAAATTTATTTTTAGTTGGAGGATAATTGCATCAAAGTGAACCAGTCATAAATATACATATATCTTTTCTGTCTTGAACCTCCCTGTCCCACCCCTTCTAGGTCATCACAGAGCACCTTTTCTCTGTGTTAAACAGCAACTTCCTGCTAGCTAGCTTTTTTTTTTTTTTTTACTAAATACTAGGTAATGTTTATGTTTCAATGCTACTGTGTCAACTCATCCTACCCTCTACATCCCCAGATGTATCCACAAGTCTGTTCTTTATGTCTGTGTCTCCATTTCTGCCCTGCAACTGGTTCATCCCTAACATTTTTCTACATCCCATAAATAAGTGTCAATATATGACATTTGTTTCTTACTTTCTGACTTACTCTGTATCACAGGCTCTAGGTTCATCCGCCTCACTACAACTGACTCAAATTCAGTTCTCTTTACTGTTGAGTAATAGTCCATTGTATGTAAGTACCACAAAACTTCTTTATCCTTTCATCAGTCAGTGGACATCTAGGTTGTTTCCATGTTATAAAAAGTGCTTCATTGAACATTGGGGGTACATTTGTGTTTTTGAATTATGGTTTTCTCAGGGTGTACTCCCAATAGTGGGATTGCTGGGTGATATGGTAGTTTGATTCCTAGTTTTTTAAGGAATCTCCATACTATTCTCCATAGTAACTGTACCAATTTACATTTGCACCAACAGTGCAAGAGGGTTCCTTTTCTTCACATTCTCTCTGGCATTTATTGTTTGTAGATTTTTAATGATGGCCATTCTGAGGGGTGTGAGATGATACTTCACTGTAGTTTTGATTTGCATTTCTCTAATAGTTATGCTGAACAGCTTTTCCTGTGTTTATTGGCCTTCTGTATGTCTTCATTGCAAGCGCGGGCGGCTGTGATGGCTCGCAAGCACAGCGGAGAGGAGCTACCCCACATCTGAGGTCAGGGGCAGAAGCCAAGAGGACCCAATGCCCGAGGGGTGGCAGCCAAGAGGAGCTACCCCATGTCCGAGGTCAGGTGCAGCGGCTGAGAGTGCCAGGCTGCGATAGTGCAGGAGCAGCCAAGAGGAGGTACCCCACGGCTGAGGTCAGGGGTGGTGGCTGAGAGGAGCTACCCCACATCCGAGACCAGGGGCGGCGGCTGAGAGGAACAACCCCACGTCCAAGGAGAGGTAGCTGTGAGGGTGCAGGAGGGCCTAGAGGAGCTACTCCACGTTCAAGGTCAGGAGGGGTGGCAGTGAGGAGATACCCCTGGTCCAAGGTAAGAGAAACCCAAGTAAGACGGTAGGTGTTGCAAGAGGGCATCAGTGGGCAGACACATTGAAACCATAATCACAGAAAGCTAGTCAATCTGATCACACTATTTCCATAGCCTTGTCTAACTCAATGAAACTAAGCCATGCCCTGTGGGGCCACCCAAGATGGGCAGGTCATGGTGGAGAGGGCTGACAGAATGTGGTCCACTGGAAAAGGGATGGCAAACCACTTCAGTATTTTTGCCCTGAGAACCCCATGAACAGTATGAAAAGGCAAAATGATAGGATACTGAAAGAGGAACTGCCCAGGTCGGAGGTGCCCAATATGCTAACTGGAGATCAGTGGAGAAATAACTCCAGACAGAATGAAGGGATGGAACCAAAGCAAAAACAATACCCAGTTTGGGATGTGACTGATGATACAAGCAAGTTCTAATGCTGTAAACAGCAATATTGCATAGGAACCTGGAATGTTAGGTCCATGAATCAAGGCAAATTGAAAGTGGTCAAACAGGGGATGGCAAGAGTGAACGTCAACATTCTAGAAATCAGCAAACTATAATGGACTGGAATGGGTGAATTTAACTCAGATGACCATTATATCTACTACTGTGGGCAGGAATCCCTCAGAAGAAATGGATTAGCCATCATGGTCAACAAAAGAGTCCGAAATGCAGTACTTGGATACAATCTCAAAAATGACAGAATGATGATCTCTGTTAGTTTCCAAGGCAAACCATTCAATATCACAGTAATCCAAGTCTATGCCCCAACCAGTAACACTGAAGAAGCTGAAGCTGAATGGTTCTATGAAGACGTACAAGACCTTTTAGAAATAATACCCCAAAAAGATATCCTTTTCATTATAGGGGACTGGAATGCAAAAGTAGGAAGTCAAGAAACACCTGGAGTAACAGGCAAATTTGGCCTTGGAATATGGAATAAAGCAGGGCAAAGGCTAATAGAGTTTTGCCAAGAGAATGCACTGGTCATAGCAAACACCCTCTTCTTTCTGGTCCCAAAGGGTCAGATTGAACAGTAACAGCAGAGCCTGTAGACATCAGGGCTGGGTCACTTTAGACCAAACAACTAATAGGGAGTGAGAGCAACCCCATCCATCAGCATATAATTGGATCAAAGCTTTACTGAGCAAAGCCCTGCCCACCAAAGCAACATCTGGTTTTTCCCACCACCAGTCCTTTATCACAAGCTTACCCAAGCCTCTTAGCTTCTCCATCAGAGGGTAGAGAGAAGAAGCCATAATCCCACAGAGGCTAGAAGAACATTACAGAAAGTTCATTATGATGAAAAAGCAGAAGGTTATGTTCCAGATGAAGGGACAAATAAAAGACAAGAAAAATAACTAAATGAAGTGGAGATAGGCAACCTTTCAGAAAAAGAATTCAGATAGTGAAGATGATTCAGCATCTCAGGAAAACAATGGAGAAGATATAAGAAATGTTAATCAAAGACCTACAAGAACTAAAGAACAAGCCAACAGAGATGAATAATATACTAGAAGGAAATCAATAGCAGAATAACTGAAGCAAAAGAATGGATAGATGACCCAGTGGACAGAATGGTGGAAATCCCTGCCACAGACAGAATTGAGAAAAAAAGAATGAAAAAAAAGAAAAAAGAAAAAAAAAATGGAGACACCTCTGGGACAACATTAAACACATCAACATTCGCATTATAGGGGTCCTAGAAGGAGAAGGAGAGAAAGGACCTGAGAAAATACTTAAAGAGATAATAGTTGAAAAATTCCCTAATGTGGAAAAAGAAATAGTCAACAAAGTCCAGGAAGCACAGAGAGTCCCAGGCAGGATAAATCCAAGGAGGAATACAGCAAGATGCATAAAGCTTGAGCTGACAAAAATTAAAGGCAAAGATAAAATATCAAAAGCAACAAGGAGAAAATGACAAAAAATATACAAGGGAACTCCCATCAGGTTATCAGCCAATTTCTCAACAGAAACTGTGCAAGCCAGAAGGGAGTGGCACCACATATCTAAAGTGATGAAAGGGAAGAACCTATAACCAAGAACACTCTATCCAGTAAGACTCATTCATATTTGATGGAGAAATCAAAAGCTTCCCAGACAAGCAGAAGTTAAGAAAATTCAGCACCACCAAACCAGCTTTACCACAAATTCCAAAAGGACTTCTCTAGGCAGGAAACACAAGAGAAGGAAAAGACCTACAGAAAATAAACCGAAAACAATGAAGAAAGTGATAATAATATCATAAATACCATTAATTATCTTAAATGTAAATGGATTAAATGCACCAACAGACAGACTGGCTAGGCAGATGAAAATATGTGCATGTATGCACTTCCACTTACCATATCACTGTGCTTGACCCCCCCCAAATTGCATGTAATTATTTTGGTGTTGATTTAGTTGGTAAGTCATGTCTGAGTCTTGCGAGCCCATGGACAGTAGCCTGTCAGTCTCCTCTGCCCATGGGATTTCCCAGGTAAGAATACTGGAGTGGGTTGCCATTTCCTTCTCCAGGGGATCTTCCTGATCCAGGAATCAAGCCCGGGTCTACTGTGCTGCAGGCAGTCTTCTGCATTGCAGGTGGATTCTTTACCAACTTAGCCACCAGGGAAGACCTTTCTCTTTGTAATTATTTTACATAGAGAAACAAGCCATTCTAGTTCTAACACTCTTGTTTAGTTTATAAGGCAAGGCAAGGTTGAATGGTCACCAATACTCTGCTGGTAGATATCATCCATAATAAAAGTGAAAGTCGCTCAGTTGTGTCTGACTCTTTGTGACCCCATGGATTATACAGTTCATGGAGTTCTCTAGGCCAGAATACTGGAGCGGGTAGCCATTCCCTTCTCCAGGGGATCTTCCCAACCCAGGGATCAAACCCAGGTCTTCCACATTGCAGGCTGATTCTTTACCAGCTAGTCAAAAGGGAAGATAAGATAAAAGCATTAAATAAAAAAGATCAAGCCCTACCAGGAACATAATAGGTCATATTTCCTTTGAATAACACCGAGTATAGCACAGATTTCCCCTTTGCTGGGAATCCAGTCTTTTGAGAATAAGAAAGCTGTAGCTGTGTGTTTCACTTTTCTTAATAGTACAAAAGAAGTTGATGCAATGTTAAAGGTGTGATTTGATTATATTTTGCAAGACAGAAAACATTCAAAAATTAAGCCAATGTTTTGACTTAGGATTCCCCCCCCGCCCCGCCACCATTTAATGTGCATTTTAAATAGATTTTGTTCACAGTATGTCCCTCAATCCACTGGAGCCCTGAGCTTTTGATAAACAATTTTAGGAAAGAGGGTTCCATGGACACACATTTTTGGTAAATAATGAGTTGTACAAAGTTTCTCAGATATATATATTTTTTTAATCTAACATGTCCTGTGATATGCCAACATGAACTGCAAATACCCAAGATAGTGTTTCTCAAAGTTACTTCTAGATTAATTTGATTAACTTGAGGTACATTTCAATAGGCTTCCCAGGTGACTCAATGGTAAAGAATCCTCCTGGTAAGCAGTAGACATAGGAATGCAGGTTTGATCCCTGGGTTGGGAAGATTCTCTGGAGGAGGAAACGTTAACCCACTGCTATATTCTTGCCTGAAAAATCACATGGTAAAGGAGCCTGGTGGGCAAGGCTAGACTGTACAATGATATTTTACTTTTATCTAGTTTGTTTCACTTTTTCTATTTCACGTTCAGTGCTCCCATTTCATTTGGTTTACGTTTTCCAGTTTCTCCATCTCTTCTTCCTTTTTTTTTTTTTATGTTCTTTCTGAAAACTTTATCAAGTACAGTCAAAAAGCTTTTGGATTCATATATATATAGAATGCATAATATATATATTTTGGAAAACATAAATTTTTGCTTAACTAAAAAATTTATGACATTTTGATCCCATTTATTTGAAAATATGAATAGAATTCTAGATTTCTGATTTAAAATATAAATATCCAACAAGCAACAAAGGCTTAGTGTATAGCACAGAGACATTGTAGTCAATGTCTTATAATAATCTATAATGGAAAATAGTCTGAAAAATAATATTGTATATATGTATAACTGAATCATGTTGCTATGCACCTGAAAGAGTGCAAGTCAACTATACTTCAATAATATATATATACATGCTAAAAAAAAAATCCATGAGGAATAAAACTAGATTGAGGGTGACATCAGAAGGGGGAGGGACAATGGGGAATAAGTGTTGATGGGCATTGATTTCTCTCTGGGGTGATGGATATGTCCTGGAATTACATAGCTCTGGTTTCATAAATTTTTGTATATTAAAAAAGTAACTGGGTTATATGCTTTAAATAGGCTAATCTTTATGAAATGTAACTTTTATTTTAATAAAACCATTTAAGAAAGGAAAACAATCGATTTTATTCTATGAGATACTCCATAATAAATTTTTGTGTTAAACTTTATTAACAAATTTATACATTCAACATGATTAAGCCATTTTATAAACATACAATACATTATGTTTCATTAAATTGCAGTGTGCTCGGACAAAATCAGGTATCATTCTGTGTGACCTTGCATGAGGTTTAAGATAGCAACTTCCTCAGGGAAGAATTTAAAAAATACGGTCAGGGAACTAGATAATTCATGGAGACCTAAGGCAAAGGAAAGGCTTCAGAGGGGAGGAGATGGAGGAAGGAAGGAAACTGTATATGAGGGATCCTCTGGAAACATCATAGAAGCTCACAGCTCCATTGTCATAATCCAGAAAAACTCCAATCTTACCCAGAGGCCTTTTTACAAACTGAACTAAGGGTGGGGAGTTGGTGAAGAGACTATACTGGCCATTTACCTTTTCAGAAAATAGAAGAAATGCTTCTTCATAATTAATATGGATAATAGTATCACTTGTCAAGATATCTTTACTGACCCCCAGAATCCAGTTGGAGAAGTGTGTCACATCCAGCTCCCAGTAGTGCCTCCCGGAGGTGAAAACCTGAGCTCCCCAGGCCACAAAGCTCTCCCCACCATCGAGCTGTCTGGACATGCCATGGGGGTCATCTCCTGACACCACGCTTGCATCATCAAGGCTCACGTGGTGAATGGCTGTCTGAGTCAGAACATTATCCACTGTAGAAAGAGAAAAAACTGGGTTAGCAAGTGGGATTTCTGTGTCTCTGAGAGGCAGAGGCTCTCTACCCCCTGCCTTTTTTCATTTTTCCTCCTCCTAGCAAACACAAAACAAAGCAAAGGGAGCTCAGACTGGCTCTACGATGAAGAACAATAGTTATCACTATCTCTACAACATATATAATGCCTCAAATCATATAGAAATAGAAAAAAAACAACAAGATACATCATAAACTGTGTGAAGTCTCTGTCTCTTGACAGTTTATTTCAGGGCTCACCTAAAATATGTTTTATCTTTTATTTAGAAAACTTTTCTTGTGTTCTTTGTCTTTAATATTATTTAATAGATAGATGGCACTTTGCTGTCAAGTGAAAATTTATTGGGGTGTATTCTCTACCTATTACATTCTCAAAGGTCCAAACATTTGAAAGAAATCCATAAAGGAATAGTTTTGAAGCTTCTGAAAGGATGTTCTGGCTAACCATGTTCGCATATCCCTTGCCTTTCAGTTGTTCTGAGATTGATCTAAGAGCATTACAGTTGTTCGGCATATGCCAATTTTAATCCGTTTTGTCAATTAGTCCTTATTTTAGGAATAACAAATATTCTCTGTACAATACATAACAAATGCATATGAAATGCAGAACATGTTAAAAACCGGAAATGCCACAATTAACCTTTCAAGAGTGAAATAACCAGAATAAACACAATGTTGCTGGCTACTCATGAAGCTAAATATTCTCTTTATAACAACATGAGCGTCCTGGTTGTTCTACTATTGCTTTGCTTATGTCAGTTGTAACTTAATGTATGTATCTGGCTTTGTATTTTCAGTAAACTACAGGTGGCAAAGTTCAACTTTGACTTTTGTAATCTGACTACACAGGTAGAAAAGATGTTACCACTTTGGGAAGTCAAGTACTACCATCATTTCAGAAAAAATATAATCCCAAAATAACAATAAAAGAAGGTTCCTTCCTAGGAAGCTCTAATGAAGCATAGTCCTGATCACCACAGGGCTGACCCTTACCTCTGAAGTTGTTCAGCGTGTCTAGGATTCCAGCAACAGGCCAGCAAGTGAGCTCTGGATTCACTTTTTGAGGCTTCTGCATCTGTGCCAAGTCGGCCCTGAAACAAATGACATCCAATACATTTCAAGGCCAAAGTCTAATCACATGACCATTCTATAAAAGCAGCTTTTAACCCAGGACGTTTTGTTAGTTACATATACAATATATTCTACACAGTTGGGAATATAAAAACATTACCATATTGTTTACTAAATATAAATTATATCAAATTTCAACTTCCCCATTGTTCTCAAATATTAGTTCAGTTTTCCACTCATTGAACCTCATTCCCTTCCTCTATTCCACCTCAGATAATGCAAAGATCCTGGGCATTTTACAGAGAGAAAAAATTCAGGGTAAGCCTTTGAGATTGCAGTCAGCAAATAGTCATCAAGGATGCATTCAGTGTCTACAAGGAAGAGTTCATTGATCCAGACCTGTTTGCTCTTGTCAGACCAGCAAGGGATTCTAATTCCAACCTGGTTACCTTGGTCTGAAAGTCTAACTTAGTGCACAGCAGAAAGCCACTCCCTCTGAGGTCCTGCCTACAAGGGAGCTTACAATGATGGAACAGACTGAGTCACTGCTACTCCTCTGAACAAAAGCACAGTTCCTCTTCTCATTCTTAGGGAATTTGCCTCTTTCAGGCCCTTTTCACCTTCCAACTCACTAGCATAGGTGTTTCCTCTGTGATATCTTGGCAAATTCCTTCCAAGTTTTATTGTGGTGAGGTTGGAGAGGATGGGATGAGTGGGTAAAACCAAGTTCAGCATGTCAGAATGTTTTCAGGTATATTTGATTTCAGCCAAATGAAAAGGAAACTTCTGAGACCAAGGATCCGAAGTCCTTGAAATTATTTGAAATAAAACAGAAAATAGCCAAAAAGATGATATTGATAATCCACATATGAAGGTTCTGCACCTATGGATTCACATGTGGATTCAATTTGTAAATTCTGGGTTGCTTACTTATGTACTTATTTATTTATATATTTGTGTATTTTATGAGAAGTCCTTGTTGGACCTACTATTTTACCTATAATTTTAAATATAGCAGTGTGCACATGTCAATCCCAAATTCCCAGTTATCTATTCCTCCATCCTTACTCCTTGTTTTGAATGAAAAATTTGGAGAAAAAAATTCCAGAAAGTAAAACTTGAAAATTCCACTTACCAGGGAACTTTTTGAATAATATTCAATTTACCTTGTGTATGTTTGCTGTTATAAGTAGTCCACAGATGACAAAGTGTAAGGGAGCATGCTTGTAAGTTAACTGCAAATACTAAGGCATTTTGTATAAGG
This sequence comes from Cephalophus harveyi, assembly GCA_006410635.1. Taxonomy (NCBI): domain Eukaryota; kingdom Metazoa; phylum Chordata; class Mammalia; order Artiodactyla; family Bovidae; genus Cephalophus; species Cephalophus harveyi. The sequence continues at coordinate 57,540 of SJYT01038823.1, read as the reverse complement.
CATCCTGCATCCTGGAATTTAGATATTGGGGAGGACCTGAAAACAATCTTCCATGATACTAAGGAATGACTGGGTATCCATTTCATCAAAAAGAGAACGACTTTTCCAGAAATAAAAGACTCATTAGTGTATACTCACATTTCCAATACATTTCCCATGGCCTGCAAAGAGAAAAAAAAGATCAAGTTAATCATGAGACTTCTGTCTTTTTGCATCTTCTTCTCTATTTTTTATTCAGTAAGATACTGTTTTGCTAATTCTCTTCTAAGGAACAGTCAGAAGGCATCAGAACTGAGCTTAAACTAAAATATGATGGGCTTCCTCAGGGCACATTAAGGAAGGAAGGGAGCCACGAAGAGGATATAATGATGTAGCAACATCCAGGATTCCAATGTCGCTCATTGCCCAATGCTATTCCCAAGGACAGAGCTCACCATCTATGAAAGCAATAAACCAAAACAGGGCATATAAAATGAATTATAGACTGCATGGAAATTGATGACTAGTTCTAACAATCTTGCTGAGACAAAAAGCAAAAGCTCAGTATCTCCAGAAAATTTGGGATAGCAGGGAGTGACAAGGGTTTAGGGGAATGCATATTTAGATTTACTCCATGAAAGTTAACATTCTCCTGGTCATAGAATTTTGCTGACTTTGGAAACTTATCTGGATAGTACCCCTGATCACACTTAAAAAAAAAGTCTTATTTTAGCTAGGAAATGGGCAAAAAATCTTCTAAACGTTATCCGATATGATAAAATAGGGGATTGGACAAATACAATAATGAGGGTCAAGGAAAAAACTTTCTTAGCTAAAAGTAACAGTATATGCAGGGAACATTTCAGTGTCACAGCAGCTCATCTAGAAGAGTGTTTTTTTCTCTGAGGATGGGCCCTCCTCTCTCACCTGGAGCAGCTCCGTGTCTGGCTTGTGGCACATCTCTGTCAGCTCTCTGTACATTTCTCTCAGTCTTTCTTTGTACTGAGTCATTCTGAACATGCTCTCCTTGAGCTGTAGACAAATCTCCTTGGCTTCTTTCTTCAGGGCCTCCAGATGCAGTTTTTCCTCCTCCTGGAGCAATGGATGTCTCCTCTGATATTCAAATTTAATAATCACCTTCCTTAGGATCACATATTTCTGAGGGGATAGTGGATTCAAAGCATTGCTTATGCTCACATTCAAAACAAAACTCAAATAATATTTCTTTGATGTCATCAGGCAAGCTCTCGGCAAACTTTTTGCCTCACACATCAAAGGTTCTGTATCTGCTGGTCCTTCCTGTCCATGCATTCTCTGAGTTCCTAGTATCTTTCTTTGCTTGAATCAAGCCATCTGAGGGGTTCCAAGCTCTCTCCCTAGGAGGATTCTCTAAGGTTCTAACTCTATCCATTATTTCCTCTCTGACATGAATCTTGCCTCTACATACTACTACTCTATTCATCTCTTCTACTTCACTAGTCACACTTACTGAAATGTGTCTTCTACTTCATTTCTGAAAAGTTGTATTCAAATCTTCAAAATTTGGCCTAGGAACACTTTTCATGCTGCGGTTTTCCCTTGTACTAGCATCCTTGAACTAGCATGTATTGGCCTGTTTCAATTGTGATCACTGAAAGGTCATTTGAAACCTCACAATTTCCAGGGAAGAGACCAATGGGCACTCAAATGGACCAAACAGCTAGAATTATATCAATATCTGTACAAATAAATAGTAATCTTTTTATTCTTACCTTAAATGACTGAGTTTTTTTAGCTTCCTGATTCAGGATGAGTTGCATTTCTTCTCTCATTTTCCATAAAGAGCTCATTCTTTTCAGAAATTTTCCCTGCAAAATAGCCATGGGATTTAGTGACATGGAAGATGACATCGTAAATTTCATCCCCTTATTCATGACCAAAGATAGTTGTTGGTTACACAGAAACCTTGAGTTAGAATGCTGTGGTCAGATTTTCCCTGATTAATCTGAATCTAACACTTGAATGTGATAGTGATAGAAGTGTATAGTAGAGAACAGGGGAAACCCTACAGATAACAAAATCCATACCCCAATAAATTGAGACTTACACATTTATATAGTTTGATTAAGAAAGCCTCAAGCTCCCATCAGAAGCCTGTGTCCCTGGTGCCACTTGCCCCGGGATGCTGCATTTCCACACGTGTGGACATTTGGGCAACAACACTGAAAGGACACATTATATGTGAAGATCCACATCCAGAAATCCAACCTCCACTATCTCCACCCCCATCACCATCACAGCATCCTGGTCTTCCTCTCTGACTTAGGAGCCTCTAGATCCCAAACTGCTCTAGAGGCATCACCTACCCGGGACTCCTCAGCAGCCCTGGGTATTGGACTGTGGCTGTGAGCTGCGTGCTCGGGGCGTTCAGAGCAGGGCCCACAGAGCAGGGTCTGGTCAGCCTCACAGAAGAGGCCTTTGGCTTCCTGGTGTGTCACACAGATCTGCTTCTCGGAGCTGGGGTCGTGGTTAGCTCTGGCCTGTCTAGCAAGGGAAGCCAGCCTCTTGAGGGCAATATTGGTTTGGAAATCAGGCCTCTCTGATATTCCCCTGCATTCAGGGCAGCTCCTTGGGGTCTGGCCTTCTTCCCAGCCAAGGCTCAGACAGGGACGGCAGAAGCTGTGCCCACAGTCTATGGTGATGGGGTCCAGGAAGCAGTTCATGCAGATGGAGCAGGTGAGTTCACTCTGGAAGACCTGCAGTGTGTCTGAATCCATGTTTCTGAAAATTAGAGACAAATAAGAGAGGGTAAGAGAAAAAGCTATTCTTATGCTGTGATCAGGGAAAATAAAGTCTTTGGCACAGTCCTGTTTTGAACTCTGTCTCATTTCCACATTTGGTTACCCCCAGTATAAGCCTGTGTGCTGAGTCGCTCAGTCATGGTCAACTCTGAGGACCTATGGGCTGGAGCTCCCTGGGGTCCTCTATCCATTGGGTTCTCCAACCAAGAAAACCAGAGTGGGTTGTCTGGTCTTTCTTCAGGAGATCTTTCCTACCCAGGGATTGAACCCATGTCTCTTACATGTCCTGCATTTGCAGGTGGGTTCTTTACCACTATCACCACCCAGATTTCCCTGATGGCTCAGTGGATAAAGAATCTGCCAGGAGTGCAGGAGACATAGGAGACATGGGTTCGAGCCCTGGGTCAGGAAGATCCCCTGGAGAAGGAAATGGCAATCCACTCCAGCATGCTTGTCTGGGAAGTCCCATAGACCTAGGAGCCTCGTGGGCTATAGTCGAGTTAGACATGACTGAGCGACTAAGCACAATCACAATAGAAACCTAGAAATGGTGGCTACAGATTGGTTGGGTCTGTACTATAATATAAAGGATGAAATTAGATAAAGAGAGTCACTAGCAACTTGTTTTGTTTAAAGTAAACATTAGTGTGAATGTTAGGATGACTCCAGAGTTAATTTGGTCAGCTGACTGGTACAAAAGAACATATATAACCTCAGTCTGTATCTCTCTCTCTTCCTGCTTGGAACCCACAGTAGCACTCACTTTGTCTCTGTGCTAATGTTCCCTATTTCTTCTGCCTTTGAAGTGACATATGTGCTTTTCTAAAGGCAAATAAAAATGTTTATGAATAATGTAAACAATGTAATCAATGTTGTTTTTGACTTTGATGTGCTAAATATGTAAATAGGTTAGTGTTTCCTTATGACTTAAATAACAAAACTACTTCTTTCAAAGCAAAAAGCAAAAAAAAAAAAAAAAAAAAAACCAAACTTGTCATTGCTAGTTCAGGAAAATAGTTTTACCTGGAGTCAGTTCAGATCACCAGAGCATGTCATATTTTGAACTGGTGAATGTTCCCACTATAACAATAATTAGTAAAAAGAATCAGTTGTTTACTAAAAGCAAAGAAATTAGTTTGAATATACACAAGGATTTCCTCTCTACCCTGGAAATTCCAGACATTTGGTTAATGGAAGCAGCATCAGGTTCTTTGTTTTCTGAGACTTCCCTCTTTTTCCACTTCACGCCTTTGGAGTCCTTACTGGCTGATTAGATCTATCCTGAACACTTTTCACTTATGCACTGCAAAGTGAGGGTTCTAAAATGATAGCAAATGTGACCATTTCAAGGAGGTTTTCTGATTAATACACCCATTTAACTCATGTTCATCTGTGTGAAGGATATGAAATATATACATTATGTTGAACGTTTTAGGAGTGCTATGTGTTTAATAAGTACTTGGGTCTCTAGAAAACTCTTTTAAGACTTGAGAACCCCTAGTAACATAAGGTCATGAAATAATGATGATTAAATAGCTTAAGATTAGAGATATCAATATATTAAAATTGCTTTAAGTTATTTAAAATTTTGATGTCAATTTTAAAACCTAAAACTACTTGTTTTCTGGGACAATACCTATGCAGGTAAGTAGGTAAATGGAAAGTATTTGGATAAGACAAAGTGAGCACGAATATATACTTTCATTTATCATACATTGTGACTAAATATTTGCTTTAAATATATGATTTATGTTTTCTTACCTGTCTATGAGAAATTGAATAGAAGAGGCTACATCTTTTCAAGGCTGAGAATTCGGGTCTGGTCATGAAAAGAGACAGAAAGAAAAACTTTTACTAATTGAATAACATCAACTTTAAGATGCTTTTCTGAAAAAGCTTGACAGTAAAGCCATAAAGTACAGATCTATTTATTGTAAAAATTGTTAATAAGAGATTTATGGAATTCTGATAGATGACCACAATTTTCAACAGTATGGAACCTAAAGCCTTTGACTGAAATGTGCATGAATTGAGGAGAGAGCTGATGAACAGGGAGAAAGTATAAAGAAACCATGTGTAGAATGGGTTAGAAACTGGCCAAGAATTCTTTTTTATTTATTTATTTATTTTTTAAATTTTATTTTTACTTTAAAATACCGTATTGGTTTTTTGCCATACATTGACATGAATCCACCACGGGTGTATATGAGCTCCCAATCCTCAATCCCCCTCCCACCTCCCACCCCATATCCTCTCTCTGGATCATCCTCGTGCACCAGCCCCAAGCATCCTGTATCCTGTATTGAACATAGGCTGGCGCTTCGTTTCTTACATGATAGCATATATGTTTCAATGCCATTCTCGCAAATCATTCCACCCTCTGCCTCTCCCTCAGAGTCCAAAAGTCCATTCTATACATCTGTGTCTCTTTTGCTGTCTCGCATACAGGGTCATCATTGCCATCTTTCTAAATTCCATATATATGTGTCAGTATACTGTATTGGTGTTTTTCTTTCTGGCTTACTTCACTCTGTATAATCGGCTCCAGTTTCATCCATCTCATTAGAACTGGTTCAAATTAATTCTTTAATAAAATAACTTTTATACTAATGTCATCAATGATCATGATACTATTAAAATAATAGGAGAACCTAATGGGCTTCCCAAGTGGCTCTGTGATAAAAAATCAGCTTGCCTATGCAGGAGATGGAGGTTCGATCCCATGGTCACAAAGATCCACTGGAGAAGGAGGTGGCAATCCACTGCAGTATTCTTGCCTGGGAAATCCCATGGACAGGGGAGCCTGGTGGGCTAGTCCATGGTGTCTCAAGGAGTCGGACATGACTTAGTGACTCAACAACAACAGGAGAAAGCCTGTTGTTTTGTTTATTTTTTATAAATATTTCTAGGTATTAGTTTAACTTTTTATATGAATTAACTATTTCAATTTTCTCAACAACATTTGCTAATTTTCTATTTTTACCCACATGTTATAAGGAAGCTACTTGACATAGTGTGAGTAAAAGAAGTTACTTATCTACTAATTCAACAGGGAATAAATGCGTGATGCAGTGTTCACATATAGATAGTACTGATAGAAAACAATTACATTTCTGTCAGCAATTACCATTAAAGTTTCATTTTTAAGCGAGCATAGCAGAATTTCATTGTACCTTGATAAGAACTCACCTTTGGGTACACTTGATGAAATGTAGTTGAAATTCTATTCCTGTTCGGTAAGTAGCTATTAAATTCAGGTCAGCACTTAGGTGCTCACCTCCTTCTGGCAGGAACTTTAAAAATTTTCCTCAGTGCAACAAACTTGAATCCGGACAGCTCTGGATGCTGGAGAAGAATGCAATTGCATCTTCAGGGAATGCTTTATATATTGTCTGAAGACCACACCCATTTCTTCCAAGTGATATGGTTATCAGCCCTATGAAGAGGTATATGTGAACATGATTAGATTTTTGCAGAGTTGAAAGCATTTTTATTTGCTAATGATTGAAGTCAAACCTTTGAAATCTACTTAATTCAATTGCTACACTGTAATCTCTGCTAAAAAGTCCTATCTTGAGTTTATAGTTGCAATCCATGAAGTTGTTGTTTGGACAGTAATAAACTTCTAAACATGAATTTAATATCTCCATTTAATCAACTATATTATAGTTCTAATTCCAGATGACAATTACATCTATTACTTTGGGCAAGAATCCCTTAGAAGAAATGGAGTAGACCACTTCATCCATAAAATAGTCTGAAATGCAGTACATGGGTGCAATCTTAAAAAGGACAGAATGATATCATTCATTTCCAAGGCAAACCATTCAGCATGCCATAAATCCAAGTCTATGTCCCAACCAGTGAGGCCAAAAAAATTGAAGTTGACCCATTCTATGACCCACAACACCTCCAGATGTGCAGCTGGATTTCACAAAGACGGAGGGACCAGAGATCCAATTGCCAGCAATCCTTTGATTCCTCCATGATCAACAATCCTTTGATCATGGAGGAATCAAAGGAGTTACAGAAAAACATCTACTTTTGCTTCATTGACTACACTAAAGCTTTGAATGTGTGGATCACAGTGAATTGTGGAAAATTCTTAGGAGATTGGAGTACCAGACTACCTTACCTGTCTCTTGATAAACATGGATGTGGGTCAAGAAAGAACAGTTAGAACTGGACATGGAAAAATAGACTAGTTCCAGTTTGGGAAAGGAGTATGGCAAAGATGTGTATTGTCATCCATGGTATTTAATTTATATGCAGATTATGTCATGCAAAATGTCAGGCTGGATGAATCACAAGCCAGGATCAAGATTGCCAGGAGAAATGTCAATATATCTCATCCTGAGATATGTGGATGATACCATTCTAACTGCAGAAAGTGAAAAGAAATTTGTCTTTTGATGACAGTGAAAAAGGAGAGTGGAAAGGGTGGCTTGAAATTTAGCATTATAAACACTAAGATTATGGCATCTGGTCCCATCACTTCAGAGCAAATAACAGGAGAAAGTGGAAGCAGTGATTGATTTTATTTTCTTGGGCTCCAAATTCACCTTGGAAGGTGACTGTAGCCACGAAATTGAAAATAAAAAAGTGAAAACACTTGTTTCTTGGAAGAAAAGGTGTGACAAACCTAGATAGTATATTGAAAAGCAGAGACATCACCTTGCTGACAAAGGTCCAAATAGTCAAAGCTATGCTTTTTTCAGTAGTCATGTATGTGGATGTGAGAGTTGGGCCATAAAGAAGATTGAGCTTTTTATTGAGCCCTGGTTTGAATTCCCTGTGTCATACAGCAAATTCCCATTGGCTATATATTTTACATATGGTCATGTATATTTCCATGTTATTCTTTCCATACATCCCACCCACATCCTAGAGGGGCAGGATGGGGAGGAAGGTGGGAGAGATGTTTAAGTGTGTGGGGACATGGGTAAACCTATAGCTGATTAATGTTGACATTTGGTAGAAACCAACAAAATACTGTAAAGCAATTATCCTTCAATAAAAAAAAAAAAAAACTGTCGAAGAATTGATGCTTTTGAACTGTGATCCTGGAAAAGACCCTTGAGAGTCCCTTGGACACAAGGAGATCAAACCAGTCAATCCTAAAGGAAATCAACTCTGAATATTCATTGGAAGGACTGATGTTGAAGGTGAAGCTCCAATACTTTGGCCACCTGTGATGTGAAGAGCCAACTCACTGGAAAAAACCCTGATGCTGGGAAAAAAGTTGAGAAAGCTAATTTCAAAAATGTTATGAAGTCTGATTTTGGCAAACATTCTTTGGTCTAATAAGTAATCATTTCAAGCTAGGTTTACTTTTGACCATGTTGAATTTGGGCTTCCCTAGTGGGGAATATATAGAGAGAGATTGGAAAGAGTTTTAATCCAGTTAGTGTTAACTGGATTTACTCAAGGGAACTGCACTAATCTAATCAGGGAGGAGCATCAAGGATTCTGATAGTCAAGCATCTCGGATGCAATGCTTCTTCTGTTCAGAGATATTCTGAGTTGGTTGGACCATGGAAAACTCTAAAAGCTACAACTGCTGACACACCCAGGGTGCAGGTAACTCCTGACATGATGGGGTTGGTTTTCCTGCCCACATGATGAGACCAAATCTAAAATCTTTGGTAAATAAAGAGTTCTGAGTAGATAGATTTACATTTTTTCCCCACAAAAATTAAAAAGAATATTTTAATTCAGTAGTAACAGGATTAAGAATTTCTCAAACAGGAGGCAGCCCTAAGATGGTGGAGGAATAGGATGGGGAGACCATTTTCTACCTCACAAATTCATCAAAAGAACATTTCAGTGCTGAGTAAATTCCACAAAACAACTTCTGAATGCCAGAAAAGGACATCAGGCACCCAGAAAAGCAGCCCACTGTCTTCAAAAGGAGGTAGGAAAAAATATAAAAGATAAAAAGAGAGGCAAAAGAGGTAGGGACTGAGCTCCATCCCAGGAAGGGAGTCTTAAAAAAGAAAGTTTCCAAATACCAGGAAACACTCTCACTGGCAAGTCTGTGGTGAGCCTTGGAACCTCAGAGGCAAGATAACCAAGAAGAAAAATAAATAAATAATTAAAACCCACAGATTATGTGCCCAATGGTAACTCCCAGTGAAGAAGCAGCACAGATGCCCACATCCCCTAGTAGCAAGCAGGGGCTGGGCAGGGAGGCGAGAGTGGTATTGCTTAGAGTAAGGACCAGGCCTGAATGCCCCGAGGGCAATCTGAGGGAACTAATTTGAGATAGCAAAGCTGACTGTGGGATAGCTATCCCATGAAAAGGTGTAAAACCCTAACCTAAGACACCATCAGAACCACTCACAGAGAAAAAGACAGACTAGAGCTAGCCGGCTGTGGACCAGCCCATCCCCCGCCAGAGACAGGAAGGCCAGAGCAGCCAGGGCCGGAAGGGGGCAATTGCAGCCCCAGAGAGGCATCATCTACCAAACTGCAAGCAGGCTTCATTGCTAAGCAAGACTTCTCGGGATTCTGGATGGTTGACATCTGCCTGAGAAGGTGTGTTGGTTGTACACCCAGAAAACCAAGAGGCAGGGACGGGGGAGGTGATAAGTCACAGTGACCACGCTCACCAAACACCTGGTCACCTGAGCTGCTTGGACCTGGGAAGGGCACAAAACGCAGGCCCAACTGAGTCTGCGCCTCTGAGGACTACCCAAGTACCTGAACCAGAGCAGCTTAGACCTGGAAAGTGCATACAGCCCAGGGCCAGCCTCAGACAGTTCCCGGCAGAGCAACCTAGAGTCTGAGCAGTGTAGACAGGGAGAGCACACATGCCATGAGCAGGGGAAACCCAGTGTGGCCAAGACATTGCAAGCACTCCTCACAGATGCCAGTGTTATTTGTTTCTAGCATCCCTCCCTCCCCACAGCACGACTGAACAATTCAGCCTAAAAAAGTGTCCACTACCACCCCCTTGTGTCAGGGCAGAAATTAGACACTGAAGAGACCAGCAAACAGAAGAAGCTAAAACATAGGGAACCGCCTTGTAAGTGACAGATGGAGAAGTCTTGAGGCTACTGTAAGAATAAGACTGAGAGCCAGCGAGGCTTAAGTCCAAATACTGAGAACATCAGAGAACTCCTGACTCCAGGGAACATTAATCAATAGGAGCTCATAAAATGCCTCCATACTTACACTGAAACCAAGTATCACCCAAGGGTCAACAAGTTCCAGAGCAAGACATACCATGCAAATTCTCCAGCAACACAGGAACATAGCCCTGAACTTCAATATACAAGCTGCCCAAAGTCACTCCAAACCCACTGACATCTCATAACTAACTCATTACTGGCCACTTCATTGCATGCTAGAGAGAAGAAATCCAGATCCACCCACCAGAACACCGACACAAGCTTCCCTAACCAGGAAACCTTGACAAGCCACCCGTCCAAAGCCACCCACAGTGAGGAAACTCCACAAGAAAGAGAACTCCACAAACTGCCAGAATACAGAAAGGCCACCCCAAACACAGCAATATAAGAAAGATGAAGAGGCAGAGAAATACCCAGCAGGTAAAGGAACAGGATAAATGCCCACCAAACCAAACAAAAGAGGAAGAGATAGGGAATCTACCTGATAAAGAATTCCAAATAATGATAGTGAAAGTGATCAAAAATCTTGAAAACAAAATGGAGTTACAGATAAATAGCCTGGAGACAAGCATTGAGAAGATGCAAGAAAACTTTAACAAGGACCCTGGTGGCTCAGAGGTTAAAGCGTCTGCCCCCAATGCGGGAAACCCAGGTTCAATCCCCAGGTCAGGAAGATTCCCTGGAGAAGGAAATGGCAACACACTCCAGTATTCTTGCCTGGAGAATCTCATGGACGGAGGAGCCTGATAGGCTACAGTCCATGGAGTCGCAAAGAGTCGGACATGACTGAGCAACTTCACTTCACTTCACTTTAGAAGAAATAAAAAAAGTAAATATATAATGAATAATGTGATAAGTGAGATAAAAAACACTCTGGAGGGAACCAACAGTAAAATAAAGGAGGCAGAAGATAGGATAAGTGAGGTGGAAGGTAGAATGGTAGAAATAAATGAATCAGAGAGGAAAAAAGAAAAACGAATTAAAAGAAATGGGGACAATCTCAGAGACCTCTGGGACGATGTTAAACACCCCAACATTCAAATCATAGGAGTCCCAGAAGAAGAAGACAAAAAGAAAGACCATAAGAAAATACTTGAGGAGATAATAGTTGAAAACTTCCCTAAAATGGGGAAAGAAATAATCACCCAAGTCCAAGAAACCCAGAGAGTTCCAAACCGGATAAACCCAAGGTGAAACATTCCAAGACACATATTAATCAAATTAACAAAGATCAAACACAAGGAACAAATATTAAAAGCATCAAGGGAAAAGCAACAAATAACACACAAGGGGATTCCTATAAGGATAACAGCTGATCTTTCAATAGAAACTCTTCAGGCCAGAAGGGAATGCCAGGACATACTTAAAGTGATGAAAGAAAATAACCTCCAGCCCAGATTACTGTACCCAGCAAGGATCTCATTCAAACATGAAGGAAAAATCAAAAGCTTTACACACAAGCAAAAGCTGAGAGAATTCAGCACCACCAAACCAGCTCTCCAACAAATGCTAAAGGATCTTCTCTCTATATACAGAAAGGGTGTATAAACTCAAACCCAAAACAATAAAGTAAATGGCAACGGGATCATAATTATCAATAATACTTTAAATGTAAATGGGTTGAATGCCTCAGCCAAAAGACAAAGACTGGCTGAATAGATACAAAAACAGGACCCCTATATATGTTGTCTACAAGAGACCCACCTCAAAACAAGGGACACATACAGACTGAAAGTGAAGGGCTGGAAAAAGATATTCCATCCTAATAGAGACCAAAAGAAAGCAGGAGTAGCAATACTCATATCAGATAAAATAGACTTTAAAACAAAGGCTGTGAAAAGAGACAAAGAAGGACACTACATAATGATCAAAGTATCAAACAAAGAGGAAGATATAACAATTATCAATATATATGCACCCAACATAGGAGCACTGCAATATGTAAGACAGATGCTAACAAGTATGAAAGGGGAAATTAACAATAACACAATAATAGTGGGAGACTTTAATATCCCACTCACACCTATGGATAGATCAACTAAACAGAAAATTAACAAGCAAACACAAACTTTAAATGATACAATAGACCAGTTAGACCTAATTGATATCTATAGGACATTTCACCCCAAAACAATGAATTTCACCTTTTTCTCAAGTGCTCATGGAACCTTCTCCAGGATAGATCACATCCTGGGCCATAAATCTAGCCTTGGTAAATTCAAAAAAATTGAAATCATTCCAAGCATCTTTTCTGACCACAATGCAGTAAGATTAGATCTCAATTACAGGAGAAAAACTATTAAAAATTCCAACATATGGAGGCTGAACAACACGCTTCTGAATAACCAATAAATCACAGAAGAAATCAAAAAAGAAATCAAAATATGCATAGAAACGAATGAAAATGAAAACACAACAACCCAAAACCTGTGGGACACTATAAAAGCAGTCTTAAGAGGAAAGTTCATATCAATACAGGCATACCTCAAGAAACAAGAAAAAAGTCAAATAAATAACCTAACTCTACACCTAAAGCAACTAGAAAAGGAAGAAATGGAGAACCCCAGAGTTAGTAGAAGGAAAGAAATCTTAAAAATTAGGGCAGAAATAAATGCAAAAGAAACAAAAGAGACCATAGCAAAAATCAACAAAGCAAAAAGCTGGTTCTTTGAAAGGATAAATAAAATTGACAAACCATTAGCCAGACTCATCAAGAAACAAAGAGAGAAAAATCAAATCAATAAAATTAGAAATGAAAATGGAGAGATCACAACAGACAACTCAGAAATACAAAGGATCATAAGAGACTACTATCAGCAATTATATGCCAATAAAATGGACAACGTGGAAGAAATGGACAAATTCTTAGAAAAGTACAACTTTCCAAAACTGAACCAAGAAGAAATAGAAAACCTTAACAGACCCATCACAAGCACGGAAATTGAAACTGTAATCAGAAATCTTCCAGCAAACAAAAGCCCAGGTCCAGACGGCTTCACAGCTGAATTCTACCAACAATTTCGAGAAGAGCTAACACCTATCCTACTGAGACTCTTCCAGAAAATTTCAGAGGAAGGTAAACTTCCAAACTCATTCTATGAGGCCACCATCACCCTAATACCAAAACCTGACAAAGATGTCACCAAAAAAGAAAACTACAGGCCAATACCACTGATGAACATAGATGCAAAAATCCTTAACAAAATTCTAGCAATCAGAATCCAACAACACATTAAAAAGATCATACACCATGACCAAGTGGGCTTTATCCCAGGGATGCAAGGATTCTTCAATATCCACAAATCAATCAATGTAATTCACCACATTAACAAACTGAAAAATAAAAGCCATATGATTATCTCAATATATGCAGAGAAGGCCTTTGTCAAAATTCAACATCCATTTATGATACAAACTCTCCAGAAAGTAGGAATACAAGGAACATACCTCAACATAATAAAAGCTATATTTGACAAACCCACAGCAAACATTATCCTCAATGGTGAAAAACTGAAAGCATTTCCCCTAAAGTCAGGAGCAAGACAAGGGTGCCCACTTTCACCGCTACTATTCAACATAGTTCTGGAAGTTTTGGCCACAGCAATCAGGGCAGAAAAAGAAATAAAAGGAATTCAAATTGGAAAAGAAGAAGTAAAACTCTCACTGTTTGCAGATGACATGATCCTCTACACAGAAAATCCTAAAGACTCCACCAGAAAATTACTAGAGCTAATCAATGAATATAGTAAAGTTGCAGGATATAAAATCAACAGACAGAAATCCCTTGCATTCCTATACACTAATAATGAGAAAGTAGAAAAAGAAATTAAGGAAACAATTCCATTCACCATTGCAACGAAAAGAATAAAATACTTAGGAATATATCTACCTAAAGAAACTAAAGACCTATATATGGAAAACTATAAAACACTGATGAAAGAAATCAAAGAGGACACTAATAGATGGAGAAATATACCGTGTTCATGGATCGGAAGAATCAATATAGTGAAAATGAGTATACTACGCAAAGCAATCTATAGATTCAATGCAATCCCTATCAAGCTACCAGCGGTATTTTTCACAGAACTAGAACAAATAATTTCAAGATTTGTATGGAAATACAAAAAAACCTCAAATAGCCAAAGCAATCTTGAGAAAGAAGAATGGAACTGGAGGAATCAACCTGCCTGGCTTCAAGCTCTACTACAAAGCCACAGTCATCAAGACAGTATGGTACTGGCACAAAGACAGAAATATAGATCAATGGAACAAAATAGAAAGCCCAGAGATAAATCCACACACCTATGGACACCTTATCTTCGACAAAGGAGGCAAGAATATACAATGGAGTAAAGACAATCTCTTTAACAAGTGGTGCTGGAAAAACTGATCAACCACTTGTAGAAGAATGAAACTAGATCACTCTCTAACACCACTCACAAAAATAAACTCAAAATGGATTAAAGATCTAAATGTAAGACCAGAAACTATAAAACTCCTAGAAGAGAATATAGGCAAAACACTTTCCGACATAAATCACAGCAGGATCCTCTATGATCCACCTCCCAGAATACTCGAAATAAAAGCAAAAATAAACAAATGGGATCTAATTAAAATTAAAAGCTTCTGCACAACAAAGGAAACTATAACCAAGGTAAAAAGACAGGCTTCTGAATGGGAGAAAATAATAGCAAACGAAGCAACTGACAAACAACTAATCTCAAAAATATACAAGCAACTCATGCAGCTCAATTCCAGAGAAATAAACGACCCAATCAAAAAATGGGCCAAAAACTAAACAGACATTTCTCCAGAGAAGACATCCGGATGGCTAACAAACACATGAAAAGATGCTCAACATCACTCATTATCAGAGAAATGCAAATAAAGACCACAATGAGATACCATTTCACACCAGTCAGAATGGCTGCGATCCACAAGTCTACAAGCAATAAATGCTGGAGAGGGTGTGGAGAAAAGGGAACCCTCTTACACTGCTGGTGGGAACGCAAACTATTACAGCCACTATGGAGAACAGTGTGGAGATTCCTTAAAAAACTGCAAATAGAACTGCCTTATGACCCAGCAATCCCACTGCTGGGCATACACACTGAGGAAACCAGAATTGAAAGAGACACATGTACCCCAATGTTCATCACAGCACTGTTTATAATAGCCAGGACATGGAAGCAACCTAGATGTCCATCAGCAGATGAATGTATAAGAAATCTGTGGTACATTTTTCACAATGTAGTATTACTCAGCCATTAAAAAGAATCCATTTGAATCAATTCTAATGAGGTGGATGAAACTGGAGCCTATTATACAGAGTGAAGTAAACCAGAAAGAAAAACAGCAATACAATATACTAATGCATATATATGGAGTTTAGAAAGATGGTAATGATAACCCTGTATGTGAGACAGCAAGAGACACAGATGTATAGAACAATTTTTTGGACTCTACTTGAGAGGGCGATGGTGTGATGATTAGCGAGAATGGCATTGAAACATGTATATTATCATATGTGAAATGAATCACCAGTCCAGGTTCGATGCATGATACAGGATGCTTGGGGCTGGTGCACTGGGATGACCCAGAGGGATGGTATATGGAGGGAGGTGGGAGGGGGGTTCAGGATGGAGAACACATGTACACCCATGGTGGATTCATATCCATGTATGGCAAAACCAATACAATATTGTAAAGTAAAAAAAGAAAAGAAATATTACCTGGGGAATGTCTAGAAAAGAATACTAAAAACTTGCTCAATAATGATGTACATGAGTTGCAAATATACCTATGCTTTATATACTTTATAATATTTCCATCTAGGAGAAACTCCCACCTTAGTTGCAGGAGATGAGTGTACCATGTCATAGGAGTCAAAGGCGTGAACTTCAGGTAATGCATTTTCAAGCTTGTCCTCAACTCTCACCTGGAGCAGCTCCATGTCTGCTTTAGAGCACATTTTCATGAGCTCCTTGTGTATTATTCTGAGCTCTCTCTTCTTTCCAATCATTTCCTCTTGCCTTCTTGTAAGCTGCTTACATATGGCTTGGCCTTCACTTATGATACTGTCTACATAATAATCTGGAAGAAATGGCCATGACATCTGATAAGTTCTCCAAATCATGTCTCCAGATTGATATACATTAAACTGTTGGGAGATGGATTTCAACAGCATTAGTTTTCTCTGATTCATGCTTTCTCCCATGAAGCTATATCCATACTAAATTCACGAACTTCCTCTTCTGAAAAACCAAGTTCATTCCTCTTTCCTTCACTTATTTTATATTATTTTTAACTAGATCAAAACCCAAACCCACCCTTTCCTTAAATCACATTCATCTAATTTAAGAATTCCTGAAATTCTGGAAAAAATCTTTTCATGTATCACTTCTTTCCTTTACCTCCTGTGAAATCTGAAAGAACTCATGTAATTAATTAAAATTTATGAGTGATTCCTATATCATATGCAATATCCTCATTTCAACTTTAATAAGTAAATTTGTATTTCATCTAATGCCTCCTGGACTTCACAGCCTGTTTCTCTTATCAGCCATGTTACATTTTACTCTCAGTGTCGATATTCTCAGGAAATATATTCCTAATAATCTCATTGCCTGGCCTCAAACAGATATCCAGACACATAAGCCATTTAATTCTAGTGTCCTTTTCTATATGAATGGGTTTTCACTTCCCTGTAATTTCACGGGCTCCTTCCCACATTGTTTGGAAGGTCATTTATCTTTATCTGTGGCACATTCCCTCCCAGTATTGATGGACTCTCTCACTCATCTGTCTTTCTCATTGTTCTTTCCCCCATGAGGTTTTGTTTAACATCTCACATTTTCTTATTGTTGAATCAATATTACTCTCTAGCCAATGAGCTATCACAATTTCACTTTGGTAGGCACACTATTAAAATTGCTGTTCAAGCTTGCTTTGTACCTTCTGGGCTTTTGTTATGATAAGATTGAAGTACTTTGTGGTTCCCAATGAAAAGCTTTGTACTTTCTGAAATGCGTTGGAGAAGGAAATGGCAAGCTACTCCAGTACTCTTGCCTAAAGAATTCCAAGGACAAAGGAGCCTGGTAGTCCATGGGGTCTACCCATAGAGGAGTCCCATAGTCCATGGGGTTGCAAAGTCAGACATGACTGAGCAAGGAACACACTTCAGGAATATATGACTGACAGAAATCTGTGCCTGAAATAACCCATGGATGTTTAAACGTCTACTTGAACTTCAGAACTGGAATAGGTCTTAAACTTATGAAAATTTCCCCAAGATCTTAAATGTGGAACCTTTCACATCACTTCATGTATCTCCACCTTAGCACTTGCAGCACGTGCTTCTAATGGGTATTTTGTCACAGTTACTGATCCACTGGATTCTAAAGAGCCCAAGAGATATGGAATTTTTGGTTGAAATGGGGACGGAACATTTTTTTTTCCGAAGGTGTTCAACCCATTCTCTAATTTCATGGTACATGGTGATTTCAGCTCACATTATTAATGGGTTAGTTTCTAGCATGACTGCCTCAACCTGTTTCAGTGAAAAATACATTCTCCTACTTACCATCTAATGGTCAATCCCTTTGCTGTTTTTCTTGATATTTCTCTCAATTCCTTGGATCTATTCCCATAATGATCTCATTTGGTTGGCTACCTTTTCCTGTAAAAGAATTATGAAGTTAATATAAGAAAGTGCAAATACATTGAGGCTTCAGAGCCCAAAGTTTTGCAGTGTACTGAGTGTCATTAGATACAGTTTCTTTAGAGAGACATTGAAGACCATGTAAGGTCATCAGGTTTCCCTATTCTTCCTCCCTAATGATCCGTTGTATGAAATTCTGCACTGCAGAACCACACACCATTAGGTAATCATTTGTCTAGGTATGATTCATTTTCAGATGTAATGTAACTCCTTGTATCAGAATTTGGTCTAGTGATGCGTGTCACCTGCTAATTCTAATGCACTGGATCTTCCTTCTTTGTCCAGGATTAGGAAACCTGTATCCAAAGGACTGATGCTGAAGCTGTAACTCCAATATTTTGGCCACCTGATGTGAAGAACTGACTCATTTGGAAAGACCCTGATGTTGGGAAAGATTGAAGACAGGAGGAGAAGGGGACAACAGAGGATAAGATGGTTACATGGCATCACCAACTCAATGGACATGAGTTTGGGTAAACTCTGGGAGTTGATGATGGACAGGGAGGCCTGGCATGCTGTGGTTCATGGGGATCACAAAGAGTCGGACGCGACTGAGCGACTGAACCGAACTGAACTGAATCCAGTGGAAAATGCTTTTTGCACTTGAGGACATTAGAGCTGAAGATTCTCTCTTAAAATTAAGGTCCTAAAGTGCCTCTGATTCTCTGATTTCTTAAGTGGCTCAGTGGTAAAGAATCCACCTGCCAGTTCAGGAGATACAGGAGACCCAGGTTCGATCCCTGGGTGGGAATGTCCCCTGGAGAAGAAAATGGCAACCAGCTTCAGTATTCTTACCTGGAAAATTCCATGGACAGAGGAGACTACCCCCATGGTCTACAGCCCATGGGATCCCAAAAGAGTTGGACAGGGCTGAGCCACTGAGAGTGTACCATAATGCCTTTAGCATAATAAAATGTCGTTTAAATAATTTTGGTTAGCTTCATCAGCTAGTCATTGGATACAAGTTCCCTAAATAACATATACTGCTCTATTTTAGTCACAGCTTTATTATTGCTAACTAGATCTGTATGTGGCACTCAGTAAAGAGAAGATTTAAGCATCATCATTTTATCTTATGTGTACTGTCCGCTAACTTTCAAAGTGTCTCAGAGGCATCACTCACCCAGGATTCCTCAGCAGCCTCTTCAGTGAAATGGTGTCTTGTGTAAGCCTTGTGCTCCTGACCTTGAGAGCAGACCAAACAGAGCAAGCTCTTGTCAGCTTCACAGAAGATCGTCTTTGTCTGCTTGTGGGTCCTACACAGGTGTTCCTCACACTTCAGGAATTGCCTGAGATTGGCTTTTCTGACAATGGACACCAGATTCTTCAGAAGAAAATTATTTTTGAGGTTTGTCTGTCCATATCATTGTCTGCACACTGGACAACTGGCAGGGACTTCGGCTTGTTCCCCGAAAAGACAAAGACAGGACCTACAGAAGCTGTGCCCACAGCCTATGGTGACTGGGTCTAGAAGGAAATTCAGGCAGATGAAGCAGGTGAGCTCCTTCTGGAAGGCTTCTGGGATTTCTGAGTCCATTTTCCTGAGGGAAGAAAATCAGGACTTAATTCTCTTCTGCAAAGACACAAAGGAGCAAGCAAAATTAGACAAGGGGGGATGTGACTCAATCGTGCAACTGCATTGGGAACGGAGAGGATGGATTTTGCTTTGATGCAGATGGAAAACTGAGACAAAAGGACAGCTCTCAAGAGCTATAGTTAGTCTTCAAAGCTATCAAACCAAAACTATTTACTTCTTGACCATTTCTCCACTACCTAATGGAGAAGCTCAGTTTAGCTGAGGTCTTGTTTTCCCCTGTATAGCATGAACTTCTGGAGTTGGATCTAAGTGATAGCTCTGTGTGGTGGGTCCTGATTGCCCTAAACAATCAATCACAATGTTCTATGTCAGTCATTGATTTATACAAGATACTTGCCTACTTGTAGTTTCATTATTTCATCTAATTGTCAGGCACTTTCCCTTAGATGTTATTTTATTTTTTTAATCTCAATCTGAATCCATATCCCCATTTTTTTTTCAAATCACTTTCTGAATGCATTCCGTGTTAATAGGGAGAACACAAATCTTGACAAATTAGATACTATTCTAACCAGAATTGACTTACATAAATATACTAATTAGTTGAACTTTTCTCCCTATCCTCACTCAAGCAAGTAAAAAAAGACAGAGGATGTTTATATCTTCCAATCTTTAAAACTATTTTCAAGCACCCTTTTCACTTTGTAATCAGATTAATTTTCCATGTTATGGTAATAATAGTTACAAAGAAATTATGCTTTTTAAATTTTACTTTGTGAAAAATTGGGTCCTTGTGCCTGTACTATTTAAGTATAGAAGTGCCTCAACTGTCTCAAATTTCTAAATGTTTAGCAGTGTCATTCTTCTGCTTGCTCAAACATTCCTTCCGTTCAGTTCAGTTCAGTCGCTCAGTCGTGTCTGACTTTTTGTGACCCCATGGACTGCAGCACGCCAGGCCTCCCTGTCTATCACTAACTTCTGGAGTCCACCCAAACCCATGTCCATCGAGTTGGTGATGCCATCCAACAATCTTATCCTCTGTCACCCCCTTCTCCTCCTGCCCTCAATCTTTCCCAGCATTAGGGTCTTTTCCAATGTGTCAGCTCTTCGCATCAGGTGGCCAAAGTATTGGAGCTTCAGCATCAGTCCTTCCAATGAACTGATTTCCGTTAGGATTCAGGACTGTTCTCCTTTAGGACGGACTGGTTGGGTCTCCTCGCAGCCCAAGAGGCTCTAAAGAGTCTTCTCCAACACCACAGTTCAAAAGCATCAATTCTTCTGTGCTCAGCTTTCTTATATAGTCCAACTCTCACACTGATACATGATTAAAAATTTCAGTCAGAAAATGCGTATTTTTGAAGGGTCAACTGGTACCTAATTTTAACAATATTTTCTGCAAATCCTATGCATCATCTACTTCTGTGAAAGTGAGAGTGAAAGTGTTAGTCACTCAGTCGTGTCTGACTTTTTGCAACCACATGGACTATATCCCACCAGACTCCTTTGTCCATAGAATTCTCAAAGCAAGAATACAGGAATGGGTTGCCATTTCCTTCTCCAGGGAATTTTTCCAACCCAAGATTAGAACACAGGTCTTCTGCATTGCAAGCATATTTTTTACCATCTGAGCCAATTGAGAAGCCCATCTACTTCTATAATGTAAACTATTATCTCTGCTGTATTTACAGACACACTCCACTTTTAGGGTAAATGATGATTAAGTACTACTTATAGAATCAAGCAATCCGAAGAAGAGAGAGAAGCCTGGCCTGCTGCAGCCCATGTGGTCCCTAAACCATGAGGACAACTAAAAAAGAAATACAATCACAGAAGGAAAATGAATCCCCTTAACCATTCCACAGTGCATGTCAAGACAAGCTAACAAAACCAGAACAGAATCATTTCACTAAGTTGGTAGAGAATGTTGTTTCATTTTAAAAACCCTCATCTTACTGATAAATCAAAAATAGGAAATTTAGTTTGTTTTTCCTCAGAAGAGTCCCAGGAGCTACTCTGTGGTGAACTGTGTACTCACTTAAGGAGTTGTAGAAACAGTCTACCCTGGGCAACAATATGAAGTTGGCTCAAGGATTAAGGTTTCCAAGTGTGGCCATCTTCAGATCCAGGTGAGTTCCCTCTCAGTTTTGGAAAAAACTGACTTTGTCTCCTGGAGTCTCCTTACATTGAGTCTCTGAATCCCATCCATTTGTTCATCAGTCTTCTGATGGTGTTAATGTGGATGATGAGATTTCCTGAAACAAGACAAGATTGCTCTCACACCTTGACTTATCTTCATAAACAATCTCCACAAACACCCTTTCATCAAGAGCTACTACTTGTACCATAGACCCAATCTCAAATGTACTCTGATATGTGAGTTTCTGAATTTCAATAATTTTTATTTTTAACAAAAGAATTTGAAAAGATTATTTCAACACTATATAGTGAGGTTTGTTTAAACATGTTCTATCATGGAGAAATAGTTTGATTTTATTGATTGATTTTTAAATTTTAAAGGAACTCTTTAAGGTAGAAACACCTGTGGCCACCACTTCAGAATGGAAATTTCTCTTGTCCTTCACCCTCATGCACTGGATCAAGCCCCCCCAGTGCCTCTGAGCAATTGCAGGATGGGGGGCTCTCTGTCTGGTGCTCTCCCAGCCAACTCTAGGAGAAAGGGTCAGTAGAGAGAGACTCCAGCTCAGACATCACTTTAGGCCAATGTCATTAATAGGCTACTTTAGAACAAAATAGAAACAACAGCTACTGCATTGAAAAATTAGGATAAAAAATATTTTGAAGGGATAGCCCATATCCTCATCTTTCTGTTCTGACATATTTCCCACTGAACAATCACATGGAGAATTCAGAGCTTTGGAAAGGGGTAGGAATCATGACCCCATCTTTAAGTTTTTCAAGACACATGTACCTTTTATACACATTTCAAGTGGCTGATGGTTCTTAGAGTTTATGAGCAAACTTTTCAAAGTGACCTTGTGTTGCAAAAGTACAACCACTCTTTAATGGAAAGTGACTCTTGTTAACAATAATGCCAGGGGCCTTAATTTCCAAGTCTTAACCAAGTTTTTTTTTTTTTTTAATAACCATCCTTTCCTAAATGGAGTATGGCAATGTAGGTAATTATGACAATAATACAACCTATTATAAATTAGTCATAAAGTCTTTTTATGGATGCTGACATGAAAACAATTTTATTTCTCTGTTTCTGTATTTTACAAAATGATGGTAGACACAAGTGAGATTACCAAATTCAAGTATAAGGTTTCCTCTTGTGGAAACACTGCACTGGATCTCCTCAGAGGAAGAACTTGAAAACAGGACTTAGCCCAGAGTTCCCTGTAGAGGATGAAGTTGGTCTTGTCAGACCCTGTCTGCAGCCTCCATCATGGTAGTCCTTGGATTGCTTTAGTGCCTGAATGAATAGTCACAGATGTGTCCATGTTACAACATAGCTGCTGCCCTCACTCCCCCCTTTGTCATCTAGCTCTCCCAAGTTGGCATGTCATGAAGCCAACATGAGTCTATACACCAGAAAAGCTGTTAAATATAAAATTAAATCTACTTATTCTAAGTGTGTGATGAAGACCACCGACAGAGTAAATGTTCTAGATGGACATTTAGAACTCAATAAATTGATTGAATTATTATGCTCTTGTGATTGAAAATGTAAGAAAGTAAAATTTTGTGTTCTAAGCTTACTACTATCTCTGAGTAAGACAGATATCAGGGAATTTCTATTTTTCATTTGCATCAGTCAGTTTTGTGAATGTTCCTTCATTTTTTAAATTTTCATATAGAATCAGTGGTTTTAGAATGTTAATTGCATCTATTATTTGAACATATGTAAGAAATCATGGACTAAGCAACAAATATCATTACTTACATAACAGTTTAAAGACTAGAGATCTCTTCAAGAAAATTAGAGATACCAAGGGAACATTTCATGCAAAGATGGGCTCGATAAAGGACAGAAATGGTATGGACCTAACAGAAGCAGAAAATATTAAGAAGAGGTGGCAAGAATACACAGAAAAACTGTACAAAAAAGATCTTCAAGACCAAGAAAATCACGATCGTGTGATCACTCACCTAGAGCCAGACATCCTGGAATGTAATGTCAAGTGGTCCTTAGAAAGCATCACTACAAAGCTAGTGGAGGTGATGGAATTCCAGTTGAGCTATTTCAAATCCTGAAAGGTGACGCTGGGAAACTGCTGCACTCAATATGCCAACTAATTTGGAAAACTCAGCAGTGGCCACAGGACTGAAAAAGGGCAGTTTTCATTACAATCCCAAAGAAAGGCAATGCCAAAGAATGCTCAAACTACCGTACAATTGCACTCATCTCACACGCTAGTAAAGTAATGCTCAAAATTATCCAAGCCAGGCTTCAGCAATACATGAACCATGAACTTCCAGATGTTCAAGCTGGTCTTAGAAAAGGCAGAGGAACCAGAGATCAAATTGCCAACATCTGCTGGATCATCAAAAAAGTAAGAGAGTTCCAGAAAAACCTCTATTTCTGCTTTATTAACTATGCCAAAGCCTTTGACTGTGTGGATCACAATAAACTGGAAAATTCTGAAAGAGATGGGAATACCAGACCTCCTGACCTGCCTCTTGAGAAACCTATATGCAGGAAAGGAAGCAACAGTTAAAACTGGACATGGAACAACAGACTGGTTCTAAATAGGAAAAGGAGTACGTCAAGGCTGTATATTGTCACCCTGCTTACTTAACTTATAGGCAGAGTACATCATGAGAAACGCTGGGCTGGAAGAAGCACAAGCTGGAATCAAGAATGCCGGGAGAAATAACGATAACCTCAGATATGCAGATGACACTACCCTTATGGCAGAAAGTGAAGAGGAACTAAAAAGCCTGTTGATGAAAGTGAAAGAGGAGAGTGAGGAGAGTGAAAAAGTTGGCTTAAAGCTCAACATTCAGAAAACAAAGATCATGGCCTCTGGTCCCATCATTTCATGGGAAATAGATGGGGAAACAGTGGAAACAGTGTCAGACTTTATTTTTTGGGCTCCAAAATCACTGCAGATGGTGATTGCAGCCATGAAATTAAAAGACGCTTACTCCTTCGAAGGAAAGTTATGACCAAACTAGATAGCATATTCAAAAGCAGAGACATTACTTTGCCGACTAAGGTCCGTCTAGTCAAGGCTACGGTTTTTCCAGTAGTCATGTATGGATGTGAGAGTTGGACTGTGAAGAAGGCTGAGTGCCAAAGAATTGGTGCTTTTGAACTGTGGTGTTGGAGAAGACTCTTGAGAGTCCCTTGGACTGCAAGGAGGTCCAACCAGTCCATTCTGAAGGAGATCAGCTCTGGGATTTCTTTGGAAGGAATGATGCTAAAGTTGAAACTCCAGTACTTTGGCCACCTCATGCGAAGTGTTGACTCATTGGGAAAGACTCTGATGCTGGGAGGGGTTGGGGCAGGAGGAGAAGGGGACAAGAGTGGATGAGATGGCTGGATGGCATTACTGGCTCGATGGACGTGAATCTGAGTGAACTCTGGGAGTTGGTGATGAACAGGGATGCCTGGTGTGCTGTGATTCATGGGGTCGCAGAGAGTCAGACACAATTGAGTGACTGAAGTGAACTGAACTAAGTACACTTTTAAAATGATAGTTCACATTTCAGACATTTTGAGTGATTTTATATTTATAATTTTTCTATTGAAAGTGCTACATAATAAATCCTCCTGTGCATCTATCCTTGTTTTTGGTAATTCCTTGGAAAGATAGATAGGGTGGGTGGCTGGTTAAAAAGGATATGTGCATATAAGCTTCTGATAATTGCCACTAGAGCATCCTGATTCAGACTTGAATGGTTCTGCTCTGTTTGGATGGATGAAGGATTGTGAGTAGGTTTCTTCAACTTTCCACTGAATGAGAAATGTGGTGGGATGAACACAGGTTAGAACCAGGGACAGAGGATTGCAGGCCTCCTGCCAGCTTCCCAGGACTCTTAGCCAGGACAGTACCACCTGTGAGACATTTGTCTTTTTAAAGCTCTGGGACAAATTTGAGAAGAATGTCCATATAAAGCAGAGGATCTTGAGGATGGAGTTCTAGTGACCAGAGACTCAGCAGGCAGGACAGTGAAAGCCTACCCAGCAAGGTACAGGAAGATGGACCCCCACGTGACATGGCCCATAGTCTTAGGGGGAGGAGGAAGCTCTTGTTGAGGAAAGAGTGGAAACTCCATCAGACCTTTCTATCTGTCACCTCTGCTTCTGCACATGAACTCTCCACACTCAGCAGCTCTACCAGCAGCCCCACCTGTGGACTGCAGTCCATGTTTCTAGGCTGGTTGCTACAGAGATGAGGTGCCAGAAGCAAACAGCTGGGCACATTGGTCTCCATGACAGAAGACTTTCTGGGATTTGATAGTAATTGAATTAAATCTAAATATCAAGTTGGGAAGAACTGTCATCTTGACAATATTGAGTCAATATTGACAGTATTCCTGCCAGGGACGCTCAGAGGGCTCAAACAAACCTTGTGCACACCAGGATCCAGGGACCCCACAGAGACTGAGACAGAACTGTGCTTGAGTGTCTCCTGTGGAGGTATGGGTCCACAGTGGCCTGAGCAGGGGCACAGGCTCTGGGTGCCACAGAACTGGATATTGCATAAGCCCTCTGGGAGGAGGTCGCCCATGGTTGCCCAAAGACCATGCTCACTTCCTCCCAGTGACAGGGTTATCAAACCTGTGGAAAGGTGTACATGATTAGCTTTTGGAAGAGTTGAAAACACACCTTAACACCATTGACTGAAGTGAAACCTCTGAAACCTACTTAATCCAATTGCCACAATCCAATCTATAGTAAAATAGCTATACCCTAAATTCACATTTTTAACCCCTGGAAGAGTTTTTAAAATAAATGAATTTCCAAAATATGAATTTTTATATGCATTTAACAGATTATGCTCCTGCTCAGTCACTTCAATCGTGTCCAACTCTTTGTGACCCCATGGACTGTAGCCCACCAGGCTCCTCTGTCCCTGGCATTCTCCAGGCAAGAATACTGGAGTATGTTGCCATGTCCTCCTCTAGGGGATCTTCCCAACCCAGGTATGGAACCCACATCTCCTGAGGCTCCTGCATTGCAGGCAGATTCTTTACCACTGAGCTATTGGGAAGCTCTTAACAAAATATATTTGAATCCTAATCAGTAACCCATTACCACCCACTTGATCCATTGATTACTTGTCTGATTCTGCCTCTATTATTTCCTTGACTTTTTTTTTTCTTTTTTCAGAAATAAGACTCATTCTCATTTCATTTTTCAACTCAGCTCAGTCAAGCGCCCCAATACCACTTATAGCACTGGCAGAAATAGCCCTCTACTGTTTGATGGGTCTTGTTAACTTCATCTGAACTAGCATTCTCTGAAATTCTATACTATTCATTGGATTCTTCACGAATTTCTTCCCTCTGTGCTTTTTGTTTTTGGTAGCACACTGGTGCTTTTTTCCTTTCCATCTATAACTGCACACACAGTAGCTATTGGTGGTTCTTCTCTAAGTGTATATCCCTTGCCCTAGTACCCTAGGT
This sequence comes from Cephalophus harveyi, assembly GCA_006410635.1. NCBI lineage: Eukaryota > Metazoa > Chordata > Mammalia > Artiodactyla > Bovidae > Cephalophus > Cephalophus harveyi. The sequence continues at coordinate 30,795 of SJYT01038823.1, read as the reverse complement.
ACTCATGCCCTCTCATTCTATTATTCGATATATAAGCACAGTTGAAATACTGATGCTATGTTGTAGACTAAATGATCATGTCATAGTTGTATACCACATGATTGACTGAAAGGAATCATAGTTTTTCTGAAAGAAATATGAGATTATGTGCTAAGTTTCATCAAATATCTCCAAAGGTTTTCTTTATCTTGGCTTGGTTTGCATCGTCTTCCTGCTCCATAAGACATTTTCCTGTTCAATGACTGGGCATGGACCTTCACTCAGGAAGGATACTTGACATGAATATTAAAACACTCTCTTTCAACTACATGAGATGATCAGTCATCACAAATCTGCTCTTCTCATAAAGCCATGTCTAAAAAGGTGAAGACTGTTCTTACGATGTTAATATTTCAAAATGTATCTGTTGGTGTATAGCTGTTCTGGGTCTTTGTTGCTATGCATGGGCTTTCTCTACTTACAGTGAGAGGGTCTACTCTGTGCTGTGGTGTAGGGGCTTCTCATTGCAGTGGCTTCTCTCGTTGCCACTTCTCTTGCTGCAGAGGACAGGACCTAGGCTCATGGCTTCAGCAGTTGCAGCACTCAGGCTCCATTGTTGCGGTGCATGTGTTTGGTTGCTCTGTGGCACGTAGGATCTTTCCGGACAAGGATTGAATCCACGTCTCTTCCATTGGCAGGTGAATTCTTAACAACTGGACCACCAAGAAAGTCTTCAAATTAATCTTTAATACTGTTTTCTCTTGCAATTTGCAGATTAATAATAATATGTTTATCCCTGATATTGCTTTATTTTGTGTTCCTCTGGTCATATAATAAATTTACAATTTCAAATTTGATGGATGTTTTTTTGGGGAAAGATCATAGTGTATTATCTTGCAATTCCATTGTATAAGATATCCTCAGGTCTTCAGTGGGATATGAAATTCTGTTCATTGCCCAACTTCTCAACCCTCTCTCCTCACAAAAAAATTATACCTCATTGTGAGAAATACCCTGACTAGAGGCAGTGCTGACTTTGTAACAAGTTTCATTTTGACCTCGCTGAAGGCTTCAAGATCTTAGCTCCAGTTACTTTACTTTCCTCACTTGTTTAGCTCCTCTCATTTCTGTTCACAAATCAGAATGCACTGTAATTCAAGGGAGAATTTAATCCACAAGAGGAGAGTTGCAAATATGCTCTCCCTGGACTTTGCTACCAACATTATTACTTATATAAATTGAAAGGTGAGCTTGAACTACATCAGCTGACAGATGGATATATGAAAATTTGAACACACCATGTGGTATGAATAAACGGTCTACATAGAATACACAGAGTTTTGTATTGGGCTGTACTGTATGTTCACCTACTTGGTAGGAAGAGGAAACTTATTTTTAGAGCCTAACAATAAAATCTAGAAATATGTTGTTATAAATAAGTTGGGTGGAAGAAATCTAGGAAATGAATGAAAACAACCCTAGAGTCCTCTCTGCCATCCTCTTCCCTATAAAACATTAAAATAACAAAATCAAAGACTGTGCTGCTGCTGCTGCTAAGTCGCTTCAGTCGTGTCCGACTCTGTGCGACCCAATAGACGGCAGCCCACCAGGCTCCCCCGTCCCTGGGATTCTCCAGGCAAGAACACTAGAGTGGGTTGCCATTTCCTTCTCCCAAAGACTGTGATATATGATTATTTTGTATCCTTTAGATTGAGATAATGAGCACACCCACCACATGTAAAACATTTGCCTGCCCATTTATAGTCTTTCTCACCAAACTTTCCCCACACAAGACTCCAAGTCACCCCAGTTCTGTCCCCAGGCATCACTGATCTGTATTCTGTTGTTATTGATTAGATGTGTTTTCTAGAACACTATATAAATAGAATCATACACTACATCCTCTTATTTTTTAATCTCACTTTCTTTTGCTCAGAATGATTATTTTGAGATTCATCTTTTTGTAGTGTGTTTTAATATAAATGTCATTTCATGTATTGCAAAGTTTATGGATATACCACCATTCATGTATCCATTCACCTGTTTAGTAGATACTTGGGTTATTCCTCTTTTACTGCCATCTTACTATGGTTTATTGATATTTCCTATAAAGCTGCTATGGGTCTTGTGCTGAAATCCTGGAGAAGAGAAGCTCTCTTTCTGTTGGGAGTGGTGGGCACGTGCTCTCACCCTGTAGCAGTTGGTGCCATCTTGCTCTCATGAAGCAGAGCCAACTGAGAGAGGTGTGTGTGTGTTAAGTCATTTCAGTCGTGTCTGACATTTTGCGAGCCCATGGGCCTCACTAAGGAGAGCTGAGAGGTCAGGAGAGATGATTCCTTGATTCCTGCTGACATCATTGAGCTCCAAGAACAGCCCTGCTGGAAGCTGTCTGCCTGTGGACTTAGTTACCACCTGCACCTAAAACCTCAGAATGTGCAGATATTGGACAGGCTTACCAGGTGACTCAGTGGTAAAGGGTCCTCCTGCCAATGAAGAAGACGTAGGAGACACAGGTGTGATCCCTGGGCCAAGAAGACCCCCTGGAGGAGGAAATGCAACCCACTCCAATGTTCTTGCCTCAAGAATCCCATGGTCAGAGACGTCGGGTTGCCACAGTCCATGGGGTCACAGAGAGTCAGACACAATTCAGCACACACCTAGTCACACAGATGTTGGTTATGGAGTCACTTGTGGAAGTGTGGAACTGTGAGAGAAGAAAAGATTACCTATGTGTCTGCCTTTGCATGTGTGTTTCTAAGAAGAGAAATCTTCACAGAGCTTTCCAGAGAAGGCTTAGCTTAGGAATTCACAATAGAAGGTCTTCTTAAACTGCAGTCCACCAGATGGGTGGTCTGAGGCCAGTCTTTGCTCATGGGTCTCCTCCCTGTGTGGCCCAGAACTCAGCCCTCACAGTCAGTTCAGTTGATGGGTCATGTCCGGCTCTTTGCGACCCCATGGACTGCAGCACGCCAGGCCTCCCTGTCCATCACCAATTCCTGAAGCTCTCTCAAACTCTTGTCTATTGAGTTGGTGATGCCATCCAACTCCTCTCATCTTCTGTCATCCCACTCTCCTCCTGTCTTAAATCTTTTCCTGCATCAGGATCTTTTCAAAGGAGTCAGTTCTTTGCATCAGGTGGCCAAGCTATTAGAGTTTCAGCTTCAGCATCAGTCCTTCCAATAAATATTCAGGACTGATTTCCTTTAGGATGGACTGGTTCCATCACCTCCCAGTCCAAGGGACTGTCAAGAGTCTTCTCCAACACCACAGTTCAAAAGCATCAATTCATCGGTGCTCAGTTTTCTTTATAGTCCAACTCTCACATCCATACCTGACTACTGGAAAAACCATAGCTTCGACTAGATGGACCTTTGTTGGCAAACTAATGTCTCTGCTTTTTAATATGCTGTCTAGGTTGGTCATAACTTTTCTTCCAAGGAGCAAGCATCTTTTAATTTTATGGTTGCAATCACCATCTGCAGTGATTTTGGACTTTCCAAATAAAGTCTCTCACTGTTTCCACTGTTTCCCCATCTAACTGCCATGAAGTGATAGGACCAGATGCCATGATCTTACCTTCCCAAATGTTGAGTTTTAAGCCAACTTTTCCACTCTCCTCTTTCACTTTCATCAAGAGGCTCTTTAGTTCTTCTTTGCTTTCTGCCATAAGGGTGGTGTCATCTGGGTATCTGAGATTACAGATATTTCTCCCAGCAATCTTGATTCCAGCTTGTGCTTCATCCAGTCTAGCATTTCGCATTATGTTCTCTGCATATAAGTTAAATAAGCAGGGTGCCAATATACAGCCTTGACATACTACTTTCCCAATTTGGAACTAGTCTGTTGTTCCATGTCTAGTTCTAACTGTTGCTTCCTGACCTGCATACAGATTTCTCAGGAGGCAGGTCAGGTGGTCTGGTATTCCCATCTCGAAGAATTGTCTACAGTTTGTTGTGATCCCCACAGTCAAAGGCTTTAGCATTGTCAATAAAGAAAAAATAGGTGTTTTTCTGGATCTCTTTTGCTTTTTCAATGATCCAGCACATGTTGGCTATTTGATCACCCCTCACATACTCACAAGTACTCGTCATGGCCTTCTCACATTTAGGCTCTGCTGTGATGGGCTCCAGGTCCTCCAGCTGACTCAGGGGAATGTGCACACGATGCTTCAGGTCTGAGCAGGTGTGCTGAGTGTGCATGGACCCAAGACTGGGTCCTCAGGGGTGGCCTGGGAGGGGTGGTATGGAGAGAAGGCCTTCCCTCTTCACCTCTGGGCCTTGCTTCTGGAGAACCCTCAGTGCCCACCCTCACCAGGAGCTTGAGTTGGCCCTCACTGGCCTCTCACTCGGGGAGATGGATGGGGTATCCCAATCCATTGGCTCCTTGCTTCTCTAAGGTGGGACTCTGCAACGACAGTGACCAGCAGACAGCCTGGAGGTATCAGAGCCTGGTGTGGCCATTATCTTATCCCTGCCTCTTCTGCCCACTTGACCTTCTGTGCCCAGAGCAGGCCCACACCTGAGTCTGCGCAGATGTCCACCCGGTAGGAAGAGATCTGTCTAGAGGGCTTGGGATAAACCTTGGATGGAAGAGTGTTGTCCTGGTTTTCCACATCTCATCCCACCAGCTCCAACCTGGGTGTGCATGTGACTGGCCCGCCAGGATTCTGACACCCCATCAGTCTGCTCTTGCTGAAGGCTGATCCACCCCACATAAATCCTGCACCTCCACACATACAGGGAGGGGACGTAGAGCTACCTGGCTGGGATCAGATGGGTGGCCTGTCCTGAGCTGCCGTGCACCTCCCGGGGTTACTTTTGGGTCCCTCTGGGGAAATGGCCAAAGGCTCCAGGGGGAGATCTGATCCAGCGTCTCAAAGGTCAGATAGCACTCTCACTGGGAACTTTCCCGAGGCCAGGGCCTTGGGGTGTTGGGACACAACCCAACAAATCCCTTCCTCCTCTCCCACCCAGTGAGCTGTGTAGGGGACTTCTCTAGAAGAGGGGGCCTGGTTACCCAGATTCCAAGTTTGGGAGCTCTCTTGCCCAAAAGTGAGGTCACGTTTTGGGATCTTATCGCCCTGGCTTCCCCCTTACTCAAAGCTCCCCCAGAGTATCTGTGAGCTGCTGATTGCTCTGTCCACCCCATGCCACATCCATCACAGTGACAGCAACACAGCCTACTCCGCAGTCCCTGGGAAGTCTGGGTGTGGCCAGGGCCCCAGCCCTGTGGAAGCAGCTGGGTTCAGACCTGGCTCCTCCTCCTCCTCATGTGACTGGAGACAAGCCATATGCATCTCAGTGTCTCCCCAGAACCCTACCTGCATAGTGGGCATCACTTTGGCATCTGCTTCCTAGGGAAGCCATCAGGTGTATACACCTTTAAACACCTAGAGTGCCTGTAAAACCCATGGCTTGGTATCACATGGAACTCATGAACACACTTAGCAAAGGAAGGATTACATAAAAGGCTGACTAAGCACAGAATGCAACTGAAACAGTTCTGGGTCCCCTCTAGGGTCTGGGAACAGTCACTCCCTTTTCTGCTTGTTTCCTAGATTCCCACCCCCCACCCCTCCACTACAGGAGAGTTGAAATTCAGTGAAATTCAGACATCTTCCCCTCTTGCATACAAACAACAACAAAAGAGATGTTATGAACACACACACATATATATATGTACTTGTATAGATATATGCTTTCATTTTTCTTAGGTAAATACTTAGGACTCAGATGAATAGATCATATATCTAACTTTTTAATAAATGACAACATAGCTGCACTATTTCATATTTCCAGTAGCAGAATATGAGTATTTAAGTTCCTTCATGTTTTTGATAATACTTAGTAAGTACAGTTTTTAAAGTTTTAAAAGTGGTATATTATTTTGATTTGATTTGCATTTCCCTAATGATTAATGATGTTGAATATCATTCATTATAAATATTCACCACCTATGTATCTTCTGTGGTGGATCATCTATTTGAATCTCATACTCATAATTTATTGGATTGTTTTATTATTCAAATTCCCACCAGCAATGAAAGTTTCTGTCACTCCACATGCTTGGCAGTGTTTGAGATGTTTCCTACTCCTTCACATTTTATATGACAGTCAGCACTTCTTAATAAACTTTTATTAAAAAATAAATAGATTGAGACAAATAGCATGATATTCTGAGTTGAAAACAAACACGCAAAAGAATCAGGACATCCCAGCTGTGTTTATCCCCAAGGAAGGAGACTGGCACTGGGAACACCTTAGTGCTGCTCGCCTGCCCCTGAGGCTGCATCTGGCCTGGGAGGTGTGGACAGCTATAGGGTTTCTCGTCTCATTTTGTTCTGGTCAAAGAACTCCCCTGGGGCCTCACCCAGGAAGAAGAGAGGGATGTGCAGATGCACAAGTGGGTTTAGGTGCCTGCAGAGCTACGTAAGTGAGCTGGAGATGAGGTTGCAGTCACAAAAGTCCTAAGACTCTCTGATGGCTTCATGGTCCCGCATCTTTTATTTTCCCACCAAATTTCGCCAGGGCACCTGCATATGGTGCCCACAGATTCAACTTCTTTCTGAAACTTGCACCATCTCCATCCTTCAACAGTATCCTAAGGAATACGGTCAGGACTCCTTGACAATGCCAGGGAGTTGTGGACAAGATTTCTGAGTTCCTTAAGAGCAGCCTGTTTACCCCCAGGAATATGGCTGTTCTCCCATCACAGCTCACATCCTCCTAACTCCCTACTTGGCCTCAACAATTCCTGGCCAGATAGAACCTCAGGTCTTTCCCAGACAATCCTGGGATCTCGCATGTTGTGTAGACCTTAGGTATCACTTGCAGAGCTGCCAGGGGCAGGGAGTCTGGAACAACTCCAGGCCTGGTAAACTGCCCCACCCCTGCACCCCTCTTCCCCTCTCTCCACATTCCCGACCTGCGACCCTGATCACAGGCCAGCACTGGAGAGTCCTTGTCTGCATGAGCCTTGATGCGCCTTGAACACCAGAGGAGCTGCAGCTGTAACGGCGGGCTTCTGGGCTCTGCCTCCTTCCTTGGCTGAAGGAGGCGGCGGTGAGTGCCCTTGCCTGGAGGTCCCCAGTCTGAACACCTGCGAACTGGAGAAGGAGATATTGCTCCAGGGATGGAGGCCTCCTAGGCTCTTCTCAGCCTGGAGAGAAGTAGAACCACACCCTCCACAGAGCCGCTGTGCTTCCAAGACACAAAGGAAGTCTTAGCTCTGGGAACAAGGGGCCCCTCCAGGCCAGGTAGGCCTCTGGTCATCTTCACCAACCCTGGTTTCTTCTGTAGGTCTTGGTGGTGTTTCAGTGGATTTTGTTGAAAATTAGTCTTCTTGGGATCATTCATCACCCATGCAGTCTTTATCACACTTTCACAAACACAAAAAGAAGTGCACAGAAAGAATGAAAGTCACTCACTCATGTCCACCTCTTTGCGACTCCATGGATTATATAGTCCATGGAATTCTCCAGGCCAGAATACTGGAGTGGGTAGCCTTTCCATTCTCCAGGGGATCTTCTCAGTCCAGGGATCGAACCCAGGTCTCCCACATTGCAGGTGGATTCTTTACCAGAGCAGCCACCAGGGAAGCCCAAGAATGCTGGACTGGGTAGCCTATCCCTTCTCCAGGGATCTTCCCAGCCCAGGAGTCGAACTGGGGTCTCCTGCACTTCAGGCACGTTCTTTACCAGCTGAGCTGCAGGGAAGCCCCCAGAAAAATGTAGCGTTCCCTTTAATCCTGGAGCTGGGATGGGCTAGGGAAGCAGCCTCTGCTCCATGAAAGGTTTAAGCCCAGGTTCGTCCCTCCTGACCTTCAGGTGTCGGGATTTCTCCACTCACATGGGCCCTGTCCCAGCGACCAAAGTTCTCCACCACACTAGCCCTGGAGGAACAGGGGAGGACTCACCCTCCATACCACACCCCCCACACCCAATACAGAGACCCAGCTGCCCCCAGCAGCCCCTCACCAGGGTCTTGTCACTGGTCCTAATGAATACTCAGGATCAAACCTTATGGCCTTTGGTTTCCTCCCTCCATCCTTTGAAGGTGGCTGGCTTAATTGAGTCCTTTTCCAAGTCCAAAAATTAGTAGATAACTGGAAATACCTTGTGGTCCCAGACATATCTAGTTCTCTGTATTACATATTCACCAGAAAATTATCAAAGCCTAGTGAGAGCTGGGTGTGTGGTCTACAATTAAGAATAAGAAAGCTGGGCCCTCAGAGGAGGTTTTACATATATGTATATATATATATATTTTTTTTAATATACATTTTTTTCTGTAATGATTTCTTAGAATAGTTTGCTGTTGCCAAGCCAGGAAAAAATGACTTACAGATGGTTCCTTAGAAGGAGTGACCTCAGGGACTAGAGACGATGTGTGAAAGAGAGGAAATGAAATACTGCAGAACTGACCTTCAGGAACAGCTGGAGGTAGCCCCACATGTGGTGGAGAAGGATCTGGGGAGACGGGGCTGTGGGGCTGTGGGTTTCTGGGGCCGAGGAGCAGAGAGGGTCTCTCAGAGCCACATTCTCCCGAGATGGGAGAACAAGGAGCAGTCCTCACGGAGGTCTGGCCCGAGGACTCTGCTAGGGACTATCTCTCTAGAGCTATTTCATAAACAGTCTTACCAGTTATATTATATCTGAAAAGTTACTTTCTTCTCTCTGAATGCTTCCAAAATATTAAGTGGAAAATGTACTCTTTTAATGGCATTTATATGCAGTTAGTCTTCCTGGACTTTTATAAGGGTGAACATGGGTCAAGACAGCTTTCTTCACTTCATCAGTCTACAGTTCTCTGTTATGTTCATAAGGTGTTCAATAATGTGAACTCTTCATTTGTGCCATCTCCTGTCTTTCCATTTCTTTCCCTGAGACATTCTTTTTCTCTGCTCCCACTGCCTCAGTCTTTTCTCCCCACAAATTTTATTCCCGGTAATTTTTTCTCAGTGCAGAGCTTGGCCCTGGAAGAGAGTTTTAGTTGATTATGTCTGAGACTTGCAGGAACCAGATGGTACCAGTCACTTCACATGTTGTGGACTCCTGGCAGGTTTCAGTCTCCACTCAGCCTACTCAGGTACATCAGTTCTTCTCAAAGTGACCTGCCAACATTTCAACATATTTCTATTGATAACTTTTGGGCTTCTAAAATTGATCAGATATCCTGTTTCTTCCTTTTGCTTCATCCTAAACAGATTCTGATGGGGCTTCCAAGGTGGCTCAGTGGTTAAGGAATCTGCCTGCCAATGCAAGGAGATGCAGGAGATGTCAGTTTGATCCCTTTGTTGGGAAGATCCCCTGGAGGAGGAAATGGCAACCCACTTCAGTATTCCTGCCTGGAGAATCCCATGGACAGAGGAGCCAGGAAAGATACAGTCCATAGAATCATAAAGAGTTAGACATGACTGAGTGACTGAACACAGGCACACAAACAGATTCTGCTACCCCCACAGAACTTAGATATCCCTGATTAATCTCCACTAGTTCATATTTTGGGACTTTCAACCAGTTTTGTTGTAGAAAGTGTTCAGGAGTTTTGATTTCTTCTCCTTTTTTTTTTTAAGCCTGTTTATTTGGCCGTGCTGGGTCTTCGTTGCTGCAGGCTTTTCTCTAGTTGCAGCGAGCGGGGCTCTTCTCTAGTTGCTGTGTGAGGGCTTCTCATTGTGGTGGCTTTTCTTGTTGCTGACCGTGGCTGAAGGGCGTGTGGGCTTCAGCAGTTGTGGTTCCCAGGCGATAGAGCACAGGCTCAGTGGTTGCAGCTCAGGGACTTAAATGCTCTTGGACACATGAGACCCTCCAGGATTAGGATCGAACGCGTGTCTCCCGCACTGGCGGGCAGATTCTTTACCACGGAGGTAACACGGAAGCCCAGGAGTTTTGATTTTGGATCCTAGTTTTTCTTCTGTTTTATTTAGAATTTTGGAAATAGTCTTAAAGATACATTGTGCTACTTACATATTGCCAGAATTCCAAAGTATAATTTTGAGAAATGCATTATACAAATAAACAAAAAGTGACTCCGATCTGAATTGCCCTGTTTTTGTAGTTCCCATAAGCTGTATATAAGAGAGAATGAGCACAGAGGAATTGTTCTGGAGATGGAGTCCTTCAAGGCACGTGCTTTGCTTTACTCTGAATATTTGAGCAGACTCTGCTCTCTCTGGACATCACTTCCGCCACCCCTTTTCCTGAGGCTGTGTGCTGTCACTTCAGTAGTGTTTGACTCTGTGTGACCCCATGGACTGTAGCTTGCTAGGCTCCCCTGTCCATGGGATTCTCCAGGTAAGAATACTGGAGTGGGTTGCCATGCCCTCCTACATGGGATCTTCCTGACCCAGGGATCGAACCTGTGTTTCTTATGTCTCATGCCTTGACAGGCTGGTTCTTCACCACTAGGGCCACCTGGGAAGCCCCGCTCCTTTTCTACTTTATCCCTGTTTATTCAAGGACAAATTTGGGGATAATTTCCTGTCAGAAGAGTTTTACATTTCAAAAAGTGTACCACACTTCTATCAATTTCCATTGCACCACAGATCCTCTACTTTTATTTTGTGTAAATATGTCTATGTAGCAACAGCACTGGTTAAAAAATTTCTAGAATGATGCTTTGGGCCAGCATTAGAACCACATTCTAGCAAGACTGTAGGTCATCATATACATATGAGTTAGGGTTAGGGTTAGGGTTAGAGGATTAGGGTTAGGGTTAGTGATATATATATATATATATATATATATATATA
>SJYT01038823.1:0-19331 GCA_006410635.1 Cephalophus harveyi | reverse complement strand
GTTGGACTGTGAAGAAGGCTGAGCATCGAAGAATTGATGCTTTTGAACTGTGGTGTTGGAGAAGACTCTTGAGAGTCCCTTGGACTGCAAGAAGATCCAACCAGACCATTCTGAAGGAGATCAACCCTGGGATTTCTTTGGAAGGAATGATGCTAAAGCTGAAACTCCAGTACTTTGGCCACCTCATGCGAAGAGTTGACTCATTGGAAAAGACTCTGATGCTGGGAGTGATTGGGGGCAGGAGGAGAAGGGGACGACCGAGGATGAGATGGCTGGATGGCATCACAGACTCGATGTATGTGAGTCTGAGTGAACTCAGGGAGATGGTGATGGACAGGGATCCCTGGCGTGCTGTGATTCATGGGGCCGCAAAGAGTCGGACACGACTGAGCGACTGAACTGAACTGAACTGATAGTAGATTAAATGTATTTAATGTCTTTATTTAATTTATTTTGCTATCAAGAATGTATTAATGATTTCTTGTTTGTTAGAATTCAGCAAATGAGAAGTATGATAGATGGATGAAACAAAGAAATAAAGGAAGCTAAGTGCTATGATCTAAATGTCTATGTCACCCTCAAATTCATATATTGAACCCTAATGTCTGATGGCATTAGGAGGGGAGGTTTTTGAGAGTTGCTTAAAGGCATGAGACTGGAGTCCGCATGAATGGGATCAGTGCATTATGAAAGAGGCTCCAGAGAGATCCTGAGTCTCTTCTACCAAGTGAGGATACAAGAAGTCTGGCCGCCAAAACAGAGCCATCAGCCAACCATTGTGGCACCCTGATCTGAGCCTTCCAGCCTCCAGAGCTGTGAGAAAGCAATTTCTATGTGTTCAGTTTCTGATGTTTTTGTTATAGCAGCCCCATTGGGCTTAACCTAACATGTTCTATGAATCTGCTTTTAATTAGACATTATACAGGCATTACATTTTTTTGAACTTTTTATTTTGTATTGTGATATAGCCGGTTAACGATGTTGTGTTTTCAGGTGAACAGTGAAGGGACTCAGCCATATTAAGCTTCAATTATACCATATTCAACTATGATTTTATTCTCTTTGATGAAAGTACAGATGAGGAAACAGATAAAAAATTCAATATTTTAAACAGTGTCATCTTATGTTAATAGCAAATTCTTAATTTGATCTATTTTTGCCCACTTCCAATACTTGTACTTTTTTGACCAAAGAATGCTTTCTATTACTGATTATAGTGGTCAGTCTTTAATGATAGGATGAAATATTATGAAGTCAAGAATTGTAACTTTTATGTTAGTATCCTATGCAACAAGACATGGCTTAAAAATTATTTCCCCATTTATTTGGCATGAAGTGATGAGACCAGATGCCATGATCTTAGTTTTCTGAATGTTTAGTTTTAAACCAACTTTTTCACTCTCTTCTTTCACTTTCATCAAGAAGCTCTTTAGTTCTTCTTCAGTTTCTGCCATAAGGGTGGTGTCATCTGCATATCTGAGGTTATTAATATTTCCTCTAGCAATCTTGATTCAAGCATGCTCTTCATTCAGCTTGGCATTTTGCATGATATACTCTACATATAAGTTAAATAAGCAGGGTGACAATATAGAGCCTTCACATACTCCTTTCCTGATTTGAAACCAGTCTATTGTTCCATGTCCAGTTCTAACTGTTGCTTCTTGACCTGCATACAGATTTCTCAGGAGGCCAGTAAGACAATCTGGAATTCCCATCTCTAAGAATATTCCACAGTTTGTTATGATCCACACAGTCAAAGGCTTTGGTATAGTCAATAAAGCAGAAGTAGATGTTTTTCTGGAGTTTGTTGCTATTTCAATGATCCAATGGATGTTGGAAATTTGATCTCTGGTTCCTCTGCCTTTTCTAAAACCAGCTTGAATATCTGGAAGTTATTCACAGTTCACATACTATTGAAGCCTGGCTTGGAGAATTTTGAGCATTACTTTGCTAGTGTGTGAGATGAATGCAATTGTGCAGTAGTTTGAGCATTCTTTGGCATTGCTTTTCGTTAGGATTGGAATGAAAACGGACCTTTCCCAGCCCTGTGGCCACTGCCGAGTTTTCCAAATTTGCTGGCATATTGAGTGCAGCACTTTCACAGCATCATCTTTTAGAATTTGAAATAGCTCAGCTGGAATTCCATCACCTCCACTGGCTTTGTTTGTAGTGACCCACTTGACTTCCTAAGACCCACTTGACTTCACATTCCAGGATGTCTGGCTCTAGGTGAGTGATCACACCATCATGATCACACACATCGTGGTTATCTGGGTCATCAAGATCTTTTTTGTATAGTTCTTCTGTGTATTCTTGCCACATCTTCTTAATATCTTCTGCTTCTGTTAGGTCCATATCATTTCTGTCCTTTATTGTGCCCCATTTTTGCATGAAATATTCCCTTGGTATCTCTAATTTTCTTGAGGAGATCTCTAGTCTTTTCCATTATATTGTTTTCCTCTATTTCTTTGCATTGATCACTAAGGAAACCTTTCTTATCTCTCCTTGCTGTTCTTTGAAACTCTGCATTCAAATGGGTATATCTTTCCTTTTCTCCTTTTCATTTCACTTATCTTTACTCAGCTGTTTGTAAGCCCTCCTCAGACAGTCATTTTGCCTTTTTGAATTTCTTTTCCTTGAGCATGGTCTTGATCACTGCTTCCTGTACAATGTCATAAACTTCCATCCATAGTTCTTCAAGCACTCTCATCTATCAGATCTAATCCCTTGAATTTATGCATCACTTCCACTATATAATAAGAGATTTTATTTAGGTCATACCTGAGTGGCTAGTGGTTTCCCTACTTTCTTCAATTTAAATCTGAATTTGGCAATAAGGAGTTCATGCTCTGAGCCACAGTCAGCTCCTTGTCTTGTTTTTGCTGACTATAGAGAGCTTCTCCATCTTTGGCTGCAAACAATATATCTATCTGATTCCAGTGTTGACCATCTGATGAGGCCCATGTGTACAGTCTCCTCTTTTGTTGTTGGAAGAGGGTGTTTGCTATGACCAGTGCATTCTCTTGGCAGAATTCTGTTAGCCTTTGTTCTGCTTCATTTTGTACTGCAACATCAAACTTGACTGTTACTCCAGGTATCTCTTGACTTCCTACTTTTGCATTTCAGTCCCCTATAGTGAAAAGGACATGGTTTTAGGGTTTTAGTTCTAGAAGGTCTTATAGGTCTTCATAGAACTGTTCAACTTCAGCTTCTTCATCATAACTGATTGGGGCATAGACTTGGATTACTGTGACATTGAATGGTTTGCCTTGGAAATGAACAGAGATCATACTGTTATTTTTGAGATTGAACCCAAAACCTGCATGTCAGACTCTTTTGTTGACTAGGAGGGCTACTCCATTTCTTCTAAGGAATTTTTGCCCATAGTAGTAGATATAATGGTCATCTAAGTTAAATTCACCCATTTCAGTCCATTTTATTTCACTGATTCCTAAAATGTCAATGTTCACTCTTGCCATCTCCTGTTTGACCACTTCTAATTTACCTTGATTCATGGACCTAACATTGCAGGTTCCTATGCAATATTGTTCTTACAGCATTGGACTTTATTTCCATCACCAGTCACGTCCACAACTGAACACTGTTTTTGCTTTGTCTCCGTCTCTCCATTCTTTCTGGGGTTATTTCTGCACTTTTCTCCAGTAGCATATTGAGCACCTACTGACCTGGTGAGTTCATCTTTTAATGTCATATCTTTTTGCCTTTGCCTTTAGCTTTTCTTCATTTCTCAGCTTTTTGTAAGGCCTCCTACATACCTCTATAGATTGGGAGAAAAAACAGCCTAAATCCTGAGAAAGAGACACAAGAGATCATATTTACTACAATGAATATTGGGGTGTTTATATCTTTTCCAATTACACCTTTTGATTTCTTCCAATACGTTTGTGATTGCTGTTCAGTCACTAAATCATTTCCAACACTTTGCAGCCTTATGTTTCCTAAAATGTCAATGTTCACTCTTGCCATCTCCTGTTTGACCACTTCTAATTTACCTTGATTCATGGACCTAACATTGCAGGTTCCTATGCAATATTGTTCTTACAGCATTGGACTTTATTTCCATCACCAGTCACGTCCACAACTGAACACTGTTTTTGCTTTGTCTCCGTCTCTCCATTCTTTCTGGGGTTATTTCTGCACTTTTCTCCAGTAGCATATTGAGCACCTACTGACCTGGTGAGTTCATCTTTTAATGTCATATCTTTTTGCCTTTGCCTTTAGCTTTTCTTCATTTCTCAGCTTTTTGTAAGGCCTCCTACATACCTCTATAGATTGGGAGAAAAAACAGCCTAAATCCTGAGAAAGAGACACAAGAGATCATATTTACTACAATGAATATTGGGGTGTTTATATCTTTTCCAATTACACCTTTTGATTTCTTCCAATACGTTTGTGATTGCTGTTCAGTCACTAAATCATTTCCAACACTTTGCAGCCTTATGAACTGCAGCACACCAGGCTTCTTTGTCCTCCACTATTTCCCAGAGTTTACTTAAATTTATGTCCACTAAATCAGAGATGCTAGCTAAGCAACTCATCCTCTGGCACAGCCTACTGCTTTGGACTTCAATTTGTCCCAGCATCAGTCTTTTCCAAGGTGGCCAAAGTACTGGAACTTCAGCTTCAGCATCAGTCCTTTCAATGAATATTCACGGTTGATTTCCTTTAGGAGGGACTGGTTTGGTCTCCTTGCAGTCCAAGGGACTCTAAGAGACTTCTCCAGCACTGCAGTTTGATGGCATCAATTCTTTGGTGCTCAGCCTTTGTGGTTAAACTCTCACATCTGCACACGACTACTGGAAAAACCATAGTTTTGACTATACAGATCTTTGTCAGCAACGTGATATCTCAGCTTTTTAATACAGCGTCTAGGGTTTTATAGCTTTTCTTCCAAGCAGCAAGCGTCTTTTTATTTCATGGCTGCAGTCACCATCTGCACTGATTTTGGAGCCCAAGAAAATACTCCATCACTGTTTCCATGTTTTCCCCGACTATCTGCCATGAAGTAATGGGACACCATGATCTTTGTTTTCTGAATGTTGAGTTTCAAGCCAGCTTTTCACTCTCCTCTGTCACTTTCATCAAGAGGCTCTTTAGTTCTTCTTCACTTTCTGCCATAAGGATGCTATCACCTGCATATCTGAGGTTATTGATATTTCTCCCAGCAATCTTGATTCCAGCTTGTGCTTCATCCAACCCAGCATTTCACATTACTGTTTCCATGTTTTCCCCGACTATCTGCCATGAAGTAATGGGACACCATGATCTTTGTTTTCTGAATGTTGAGTTTCAAGCCAGCTTTTCACTCTCCTCTGTCACTTTCATCAAGAGGCTCTTTAGTTCTTCTTCACTTTCTGCCATAAGGATGCTATCACCTGCATATCTGAGGTTATTGATATTTCTCCCAGCAATCTTGATTCCAGCTTGTGCTTCATCCAACCCAGCATTTCACATGATGTACCCTGCTGCTACTGCTGCTAAGTCGCTTCAGTCGTGTCCGACTCTGTGCGACCCCATGGATGGCAGCCCACCAGGCTCCCTTGTCCCTGGGATTCTCCAGGCAAGAACACCGGAGTGGGTTGCCATTTCCTTCTCCAATGGATTAAAGTGAAAAGTGAAAGTGAAGTCTCTCAGTCGTGTCTGACCCTCAGCGACCCCATGGACTGCAGCCTTCCAGGCTCCTCTGTCCATGGGATTTTCCATGAGAGTACTGGAGTGGGGTGCCATTGTCTTCTCTGTGATGTACCCTGCATATAAGTTAAATAAACAGAGTGACAACATACAGCCTTTATATAATCCTTTCCCCATTTGGTACCAGTCCATTGTTGTATGTCCAGTTCTAACTGTTGCTTCATGAGCTGCCTACATATTTCTCAGGAGGCAGGTAAAGTGGTCTGGTATTCTCATCTCCTTAAGAATTTTCCACTTTTTTTTGTGATCCGCACAGTCAAACATTTTAGCATAGTCAATGAAGCAGAACTGATATTATTCTTTAAAAATAATAAATTTTATTAATATTCTCAAACAACTGATTCCACATTAAAACAAAACAAAAACAATGCAAGACAATTCACAATACTGACTGATGTAAAATTAAATATAGAAATTCCTTGACATCTCTCAAGCTCACAGAGAGTAAGCTTAGAAGCCAAAATTTTGCCTTCTTTTCAATCAGGAAACTTTTCAATCAGAAACATGATCATTTTATTGAGTTTCAGAATGTATATCTAGAACATTTAATTTGTGAGTGGTCTTGCATGATAAACTTACAATGAAGCAAGTAGATTTACTTTTGTATTTGATAAGTTTTGTGGCACAGAACCTCATAATGGCTCTGTGACATGCCAGTGGGCAGGGCTAGACAACAAAGGGGGAAGTGAGAGTAGCAGCCATATTGCACCATGCACACACCTTCTGTGATTATTCACTGAGGCACAGCACTAAGCTAAGGCTATCATGAAGGAAGTTTCCATGCAAGAATCTTACCCTGAGTTTAAACTAGAGAGCTTACACTAATTCATCTTCTCACTGTTGCTTGAAGGGCAGACTTTTAATAAACACACACTTATAGGCCCAGTGTCGTCCTCTACGGCAAGCTCTGGGCTAGTCCCATATTCAAGCTCTTCCTCTGAGGTGATCCAGTGCACCAGTTTCCTTAAGAGGAAACATTATACTTGGGTCTGGTGATCTCATTTTTGTCATTATTTTGTAAAATACAGAAACATAGAGAAATAAAATCACTATCATGCCAGCATTCCTAAAAAGACTTCATGACTATGACAAATCATACTATTGTAGTAATTATCGTATATTGGCATATTTCACTTAGGAAAGGAGAGTGGTAAGGAAATTGGTTAAGACTTGGAATATAAATCCCTTGGGGTTGATGTTAACAAGAACCTGCCCCAGCAAAGAATGGCTGTGCTTTGCCACTTACCGTCATTTTAAAAAAGCTTGTTCATAAGCACTTAGGAGCATCAGCCACTTGAAATGTACACCACGGTACGTGTGTCTTAAAAGACTTAAAGACAGGGTCAAGATTCCCACTCCTTTCAAAAAGTCTGCATTCTCAAACTAATTGTTCAGTGGAAAATATGTCAGAGAAGAAAGGTAAGGATATATGTGACTTCTTCAAAATATTTTTTGGTTTAATTTTCCAAAGTAGTCACTGTTGTTTCTGTTTTGTTTGAGAGTAACCTATTCATGAAACTGACCCAAAGAGGTGTCTGAGCTGGGGCCTTTCTCTACTGTCTCCCATGAGCTGGGTGGGGAGCACCAGGCAGAGAATTTCCTGGCCTGTTGTTGCTAGGGGGCACTGAGGGGCTTGATCTCTGTGAGGATATGGGGCAGAGAAATTTCCATTCTAGACTGGTGACCACAGGCATGCTTATGTTGAAGTGCTTTTTTGCAATTCAAAATTCAATGAATCAATACAATAAAGCTCTTATTCCATGACAGAACATATTTAATAAAACCTCAGAAAATAAATTTCCAAGTTTTTCAAGACATTTGCTAAACTCTATAGAGGTGAAAGAATCTTTCCAACTTGTTTGGTAAATTAAAAATAAAAATTAGACATTCAAAGTGTCACAGGTTGGGTTTGCGGTACAATCAGTGACTCTTGAGGAGAGAATGTTGGCAGATAAAGATATTCTGTAAAGATAAGCCAGATACAATCAGTGACTCTTGAGGAGAGAATGTTGGCAGATAAAGATATTCTGTAAAGATAAGCCAATTTGTTAAAGCAGTCCTGTTTTGTTTCAGGAAATCTAATCATCCATATTAACCCCATTGGAAGACTGGTGAAACGTAATCACTGGAACAAATGGGTGGGGTTCAGAGACACAATATAAGGAGATTCCAGGAGGCAAAGTCAGTCTTCTCCAGAACTGAGAGGGAGTGTTTGGAGTTCACCTGCATCTTGAGACTTCTGAAAGCCACACTTGGAACTCTTGACCCCTGAGCCAACTTCATATTATTTTCCAGAGTAGACTGTTTCTACAACTCCTTAGGTGAGTACACAATTCACCACAGAGCAGCTTCTGGGACTCTTCTGAGGGAAAACAAACTAAATTTCCTAATTTTAATTTGTCTGTAAAATGAGATTTTTTTCAATGTAGCAGCCCTGTTTACCAACTTAGTGAAATGATCCTGTTCCAGTTTTGTTAGCTTGTCCTGACATGCACTGTGGAATGATTGCTGCTGCTGCTGCTGCTAAGTCGCTTCAGTCGTGTCCGACTCTGTGCGACCCCATAGACAGGAGCCCAACAGGCTCCCCTGTCCCTGGGATTCTCCAGGCAAGAACACTGGAGTGGGTTGCCATTTCCTTCTCCATTGTGGAATGATTAGGGGGATTCATTTTACTTCTGTGATTGCTTTTCTTTCTTACTTGTCCTCATGCATTTTAAGGACTCAAAGTGGCTGACTGATATGATTTGTGTTTGATGTAGCTTCTAAAAATATTTCTTAAGACTATTCAATTCAATATGTAGTACCTATCATCACTTACCCAGAAAGTGGAATGTGTCTGTATATACCAGAGAGATATACTCTACAATAGAGCTAAATAATACACACAATGAGTTGCTGAAAATATTGCTAAAGTGAGATAACTATCATCCCTCCCAAAATATACATTTTTGACTGAAATCTTAAAGAAGCTAGGGAATGATTGAGAAGTCAGAAAAATGACACTACTGAGCATACAAAGATATGAGAAACTTAAGACGCTTCTATGCTTAACAAGTACAGGCAAAAGGACCTAATTTTTTTACAATGTAAAACTTAAATCACATGATTTTTTTTGATGATGACTATTACTATAACATGTAAAATGCATCGGATGAGGATGGATAGAAAGAAAGATTCAACCACTTAGTATATTCATGTAAATAAACTCTGGTTGGAATAAGTTACAATTTTCCAACATTTAATTTCCTCTTTATTGACTCTGAATGTACTCAAAGTGCTTTAAAAAGAAAAAAATATTTTTGGAAAAAAATGCAGATTGAGATAAAAAAAGGACATCTAAAGAAAATGCATGATAATTACAGGAAATAATAAAAATACAAGCTTAATCAACTATCTCACACCAAATCAATGACTGGCATAGAGAATCATGACTGTTTGCAGAAATTAGGACCCACCATGTAGAGCTGTCAATTAGGTCAAGCTCCTGAAGTCATGCTATCTAGAGGAAAACAAGACCTCATCTAAACTAAGCTTCTTAAGTAGGTAGAGGGGAAAGAGGTCAGAAGATAGTGTTGGTTAGGCCACTGAGAAAATTTTCTGCAGCTCTTGAAAGCTCTCTTTGTGTTTCTGCTTTCCATTTGTATCCAATGAAAAATCCAGATTCTTCTGCTCCTAAAGCAGTGTATTATTCAGTCACAACCCAAGTCTAATTTTTTTTTCCCTTTTTTGGCTTGGGGAAAGAGGAATAAACTGATGTTCTTCCCTCAGGAAAATGGACTCAGAAATCCCAGAAGCCTTCCAGAAGGAGCTCACCTGCCTCATCTGCCTGAATTTCCTTCTAGACCCAGTCACCATAGGCTGTGGGCACAGCTTCTGTAGGTCTTGTCTTTGTCTTTTCTGGGAACAAGCCGAAGTCCCTGCCAGTTGTCCGGTGTGCAGACAACGATCAGAACAGACAAACTTCAAAACCAATTTTCTTCTGAAAAATCTGGTGTCCACTCTCAGAAAAGCCAATCTCAGGCAATTCCTGAAGTGTGAGGAACACCTGTGTGGGACCCACAAGCAGACAAAGACGATCTTCTGTGAAGCCGACAAGAGCTTGCTCTGTTTGGTCTGCTCTCAAGGTCAGGAGCACAAGACTCACAGACATTGTCCCGCTGAAGAAGCTGCTGAGGAATCCTGGGTGAGTCATGCCTCTGAGAGCACTTTGGAAGTTTGGGGATGGTACACCTAAGAGATTAAAATGATGATGCTTAAACCCTCTCTTTACTGAGTTGGTAAAGAATCTACTTGCAATGCAGGAGACCCCAGTTTGATTCTGGGCTGGGAAGATCCCATGGAGAAGTAATAGGCTACCCACTCCAATATTCTTGGGCTTTCCTTGTGGCTCAGCTGGTAAAGAATCCACCTGCAATGCTGGAGACCTGGGTTTAATCCCTGGGTTGGGAAGATCCCCTGGAGGAGGGAAAGGCTGCCCACTCCAGTATTTTGGCCTAGAGAATTCCACAGACTATACAGTCCATGGAGTCACAAAGAGTTGGACACGACTGAGCGACTTTCACTTTTACTGAGTGCCATGTACAGATCTAGTTAACAATAAAGCGGTGAAGAATATAGAGCAGTATACCTGCCTTATGGAACTTGTATCCAATGGCTAGCTGATGAAGCTAACTGAAATTATTTGGGTGATATATTATTATGCTAGTGACACTGTTGGACCTTCATTTTAAGAAAGAAACTGTAAAATCTACAAGTGCGAAAATACTTTTCATTGAATACAGGTTTTCTAATCCTGGACAAGAAGGAAGATACAGTACATTGGATTTCACAGAAGATAAACATACCTATATCCAAATTTTGATATAAGTTGCCACAGCAGCTGAAAATTAGTCATACCTCAGGCAGATAATTACCTAATGGTGTGTGGATTTTTAGTGCAGAATTTCATACAACAGATCATGAGTGAGGAAAAATAGGGGCACCTGATGACCTGTCGTGGTCTGTTAGTGTCTCCCTCAAGGGCTTTTATCTAATAATCCTCGGTACACCCCAATCTTTGGGCTCTGAAACTCCAATGTATTTGCTTTTCTTGTACTAAAATTCATAATTCTTTTACAGGAAAAGTTGGCAAACCAAATGAGATCTTTATGGGAAAAGATTCAAGAAACTGAAAGAAATCTCAGGAAAAATGGCAGAGGAACTGACCTTTGGATGGTAAGTAGAACATATTTCTCTGAAAAAAACAGATTGAGGCAGACAGTAAGAAACTTACCATTAATAAAGTGAGCTGAATTTAAACAACTCAGGGGGAAAGGAACAAGGAGAAAGAGTTGGTGCATGAGAGAGTGAATCATTCAATACCAGGAGGAATATGAAATGGAATGAAGAGAAATGATCTTCCAAAAAATATAGGAAGAAGCTTGTGAACTTATGGGGAGGAAGAAAACTGATTCATAGAGAAAAGAACACTAGAAAGAAATGATTGAGGCTGGACAACTGTTCGAAGACAGGCAATAATTTTTAGAAAGATGTTCAATGGCACTAAGAGAAAGCCAGGAGATATTAGGTGAAACACAAGCTTACGTATTAGCATTGAAATGAGGATATTGCATATGACATATGAATCGCCCATAAATTTCAATTGTTTACATGGGCTCTTTCACATTTAATAGGAGGCATATGAAAGAAATGATTCGTGAAAAGATTTTCTCCAAGTGTTTCAGGAACTCCTGAATTAGATGACAGTTGTTTGAGGAAAGGGTAGGTTTGGTTTCTGATCAATTAAAAAGAATAAAAACAAAGTGAAGGAAAGAGGAATGAACTTGGCTTCTGAGATGGGGGAGGGCATGCATTTATGATGGATATAGCTTCTTGGGAGAGAACATGAATCAGAGCAAACTAAATGATATTGAAATTCATCTCTCAACAGTTTCATGTGTATCGACATAGAGACATGATTAGGAGAACTTATCAGATGGCACCCCCATTTCTTCCAGAGGAAGAAGATTACTATGTAGAGAGTATTATAGAAGAAGGCCAAAATATATACAATCAACTCATAAGAAGGCAAGAGGAAATAATCGGAAAGAAGCGAGAGCTCCAAGAAATACACAAGGAGCTCATTCAAATGTGCTCTAAACCAGACGTGGAGCTGCTCCAGGTAAGAACTGAGGATGTGTTTGAAAATACATTATCTGACATTCACACTTTTGACTTCCCTGACATGGTATATTTCTTCATCCTTTGCGACTAAGGTGGGATTCTCTCCTACTTGGAAATATTAGAAAGTGCAACTCATGCAAATTATGCCTGAGCAAGCTTTACAGTATTCTGATCCTAGATATTCCCCAGGGAATATTCCCTTTTTAAAAGTCTCCTTTTGTAACTTGCTTATATTAAAACCAGAAAGGAACAGCTTATGTACTGACTCCATTTTTTGGTCTCCAAATGTGCAATGGGAGACATTTGGACAAAGCTCATATGTGTATGTATATACATATATACAAACACACATATACATGTATACATCTCACTTCCTGTTGAGATTTAGCAGGTTTCATTAGACATTAGTTTGGAGCTTATTAAACTTTGGGTAAAAGCCCCAGGAAAGATCAATATGGAGAGAGCAAAGGGTGAATCATCTGTACTCTTGTCCTTTCTCTGTTTCACCTTTTATTTTATTAACTCATCAAGAATACATTCTATCCATATAAAATATGGTATCCCAGAGGTTTTTTTTTTTTTTTTTTTTAAGAAAAGGAAAACAGATTTCTCAGACTGTTTCTGGTGGTGGTGATTAAAACTCTACTGAAGTTTTGCCAACCCAAATCCTGGTTGCCTGTATATAAGGTCTAACTTGTTTTTTTTTTTTTTTTTTTCTTGACAGGAATTGGAAGACAAACTGAAATGGTAAGCTTTTTGATACTAATGAGGGCACCTGGGGGCTCTGAGAGAGATAACAGCAGCACTTAACAAAGCGATGACTTAACTTACGTAGATAATGCTAGATTGCTTGTGTATGTGTGTCTGCACCTGTTTTGCTGAGTATGATTTCTTGCTCAAAAGGAAGTTAGCTGTTTTGCTCCTGTGACAGAGGGAGGTAGTATTCAGCTCAGTGCAAAAATTTCTTAAAGGTCAGTAATTTCTGATTTAGATTTCAAAATCACAAGCACCTAGAGGTGCACAGACTAGTTTTTCCCAAGTTTGAGGTTATAGAGGCAATTACTTCTGAGAAATGGGCTGGAATCAGGGCAAGAAGAAGATTGAGAATAAATTTCCAAAAACAGCTCAATTCTATCCCATGAGGGTGGAGAAGGGATTTAGATGAGGAATGTTGAGCTGAAGAATGCTGTCTTATTGTAAAGGCTGTGTTTAAGAAGTCCTGGGCAGCAGAAGGATGAACCATGAACCGCATCTTTCTCTTACAGGAGTGAGTCAGCACAGCTGCACGTGCCTCAGCCTCTGCTCCCGGAACTCCCTGCACACCCCATGTCCGGGCTGATGGACTGGCTCAACCTCTTCCGAGGTGAGTGTCACCTCATTGGTGTCTCTGCCCTGCAGGGTACTTCAGTGATGGTGTCCACAGAGAGTCTTTTTCATATATGGTCACAGAGTCACGAAAATCCTTACAGAATACACGTAGGCTGGTGCAGATACTGATTTGATTCAGGCCTCATCAAATATTTTTAAATTTCATAAAAATTTGTATAGTGAAAAAAGTAACATGCTCCCCAAATGGCTTCTTGAGCCCTAGAAATATCATGACATACAATGTCAGCTGTTCACTGAGTTCTGGAAAATGTAATTAAAACAGGATATTAAATTTCAGAGTTTCAATGCAGTTAGAGTTTTAAAACATTTTTTAAGAATACATTTTCATTTCTTTTTTATTTATATTTAAAATATTTCTTTCTTTATTTAGTTTTAACCACACTGGGTCTTTGTTGCTTTGCCCAGGTTTCTCTTGCTGTAGTGAGCCAGGTTACTCTTCACTACAGTGGTTGCCTTCTCATTGCAGCGGCTTCTCTTGCTGCAGAGCACAGGAGACTCTTGATGAGTGAGCTTCAATAATTGTAGCACGTGGGCTCAATAGTGGTGGGTCCTGGGCTCAAGAGCACAGGCTTGGTAGTCTTAATCCACAGGTTCAGTTGCTCCACAACATGTGGAATCTTCCCAGATTAGGAATGTCCCCTAAATTTGCATGAAGCATCTTGTCCACTGTGCCACCAGGGAAGTCCTAAAGACATTTTTGCTTAAAAAGTTCTTAGGAATTGAAGGCATAAAGTGCTTCTTCCATTCACATAATTTGACAAAACAGATAAGCCTCAAAAATCAAATGCAGAAATCACAAGTAAGCAAATGGTTGGATGATGAGCCCACAATGAGCTCCATGATAAACCTCACCCTGGAGGGTGACTTAGCAGGAAGTGGAAGACTAGGCCTCAGTTTAGAACCACAGATCAAAGACAGAAATAAACTACTTTGAAGAAGACATCCTTAGGTTTTATTTCTTCAGTGTCCATTTGCTAACTTATCTGTAATGGTAGAGTGATCACCAATTTTCCATTCTACAATGCATAGTGGTGGTGAAGGTGGGGATAAGATATGCTGTCATGATCTTGGAGGTGATTGATGCCCAGGAGTCCAATCTTTTAGATGTAATAAATATACAATATTATACCTAGCCAGAAGTCACCTTGACCTCCCTCTAACTTATAATCTCTGAACTTATAGGAAGCATTTTCCATTTTAATTAGTTCTTTCTTCAGCAGATATGTTAGCAATATTTAAACCCAATACTTTCCAATCAGAACTGCCCTTCCAATCTTACAATATATTTCCAGTGAGACTCCAGGTGGACCATCTTCTCTGGTAGATAATTTGAATTTTAACATTGGTTTTGACTGGCATTTTCTCTCATCTCTCCACAGTCAACTTTTCACTCAGTAATGAAGTAAGCAGTCATCACATCAGGCTGTTTGATGATGCAAGATATCTGACATATGAACATGACAGCCTCCATGCATCTTTGGATGGTGGAACAGCAAAATATTTTGCCTCATGGGGAGACCAGTGCTTCACCTCTGGCAAACAGTACTGGGAGATGCTTGTGGATAGCTCTTGGGATTGGGCTGTAGGCATCTGTAAGGATTCCTGGATAAGGAAGGATGACAGCATACTGGACGAGTCCAACAGTGACAACTTTCTCCTTGTGTGTGTGAAGCAGGATGATCATTACCAGCTCTGGACCACAGCCCCCGCCACACCTCTGTACATAGAGAGACCTCTGGGCAGGGTTGGGGTGTTCCTTGATTGTGACAGTGGGAGTATTAGTTTTGTGGATGTTGCCAAGCGCACCCTCCTTTGGCGGTACAATGATGGCACGTGCGGTTTCCCTGTCAGGCCCTTCATCTGCACTGGCCACAAGTGAGGATCTGAGTCACGGCCCAGATGGGATGCTCAGGACTCCTTCTCTGAGGGAGCCCTTGTCCACTGCAGCATATCAAGGAGACTTCCTGATCTTTAGGCTCTTTCTACTGTAATGGGGCTTCCTTTATTGTTATTTGATGTGAAGATAGTGTCAAATGCAAACTTCACTTGGTTGTCCTCCATATGGCTGACAATAAATTCTCTTGTTACCATGTGTCCAGAATATATGTTGTGGTTTTTCACTTCCTTCATGAGCTTCCTAAATTCACCACAATATGATCATATGCTTCCCACTTCCTGGAACTCAATACGGAAACCCAGAACCTGCACAACATAGGCAGACCTGGTCACCAACCAGGCCTACATCAGCCTGCAAACTTCTCCTGCTTTCTCATAATCTACTCTGCCCTATATACATCTATTCAACCTCAGGATGAAATCTGATTTGCAGGGAAATCACCATTGCCCTGGAAACTGGGAAAAGAATTTCTTTTAGAGAATTCAGAATTTGCATGTCTTTTTTTTATTACAATAGTATAAGGGAAAAGACAGAAAGACAGAAACAATCTCCTAAAGGATGGACCCTATGGCTTCCCTTTGGCATATCTGAAATACCACCATCATTATCACCCTGCTTTAGGGCCATTACTAAATAAGGGCTACTTGAAGACACCTAGTGTGATTTTTAGGACCATGGATATGATAACCCAGAAAGTTAAGTCAATGAGGGTGGGATAAGCAGGACAAAGTGACAATACATGTTCTTATTGGGATAAAGCTGGATGGTGTGCAATTTCATTGCACTACATAGAATGACTCTATTTCCTGAACAAGGTTTTAACCACCTGAGTAACTGAAATCAAGAAAAGCAAATCTGCAGATGAGTGGTTTATTGTATATTGCAAAATAATAATCTAGAGAAAGGAATTAGAGAATTGTTTGGACTTTGAATAATTTCCAAGTTTTCCTGTGGGTCATGTTACTGTGGAACACAGGATTAAAATCTAGATCAACAAAAAAGAAAGAAAAAACATAGCAAGTGATGAACCTTGTATACCATGGGGCCTTGCATAAATATGAATTTCCACTCTAGCAAAGGTTGAGAGAATCTGTCTGAATTTATCATATTGTCAACAAAGCATTATATGTGGGTGATTTCTGGAAAACAACAGGATTTTTGAAAGTAACCAATTAATACAGTTGCCTTATATTAATGTGTCTGAGGAAAAATCAGACTGATAGTTGAAAGAAAGCATGCCATGAACATACTAGTACACATCATGAACTGAAATGAAAGGGAAAGTTGCTCAGTCGTGTCCAACTCTTTGCAACCCATGGAATACAGTCCATGGTATTCTCAGGCAAGAATACTGGATTGGGTCACCTTTCCTTTCTCCAGGGGATCTTCCCAACCCAGGGATTGAACCCAGGTCTCCCACATTTCAGGCAGATTCTTTACCAGCTGAGCCACCAGAGAAGCCCAAGAATACTGTAGTGGGTAGCCTATCCCTTCCCCAGGGGATCTTCCCAACCCAGGAATAGAACCAGGGTCTCCTGTATTGCAAGTGGATTCTTTACCAACTGAGCTAAAAAAAAAAAAAAAAAAAAGCTAGTAGATGCTTAAGACTAATTTAAACTTATGTTAATTTAAACATAAATTTAAATCATATTAGTAGTTGCAAATTCTGTCTTAAAGCTTTGGAGTGTCTTTAAAGCTCACAATCTGGACAATAATACATCATCACTATTAATGCGTTTTTTAGAAAACTGGCCAAACACAGTAAGAAACAACTTTAGGTGTAAAAAGTCAGGTATGATCATTATTTCTGATGTAACAAATGTTCACCTGAAACACACTAATAAATAATAAAGTAAAAAAAAAAAAAGAGTATACAAAAGATAAAATAAATAAATAAATCACTAAGATTACTTCTGAAAACAAGATTAATATTCAAACTCAATTTTTTCATATATAAAAGATACAACTACTTATAGGGCTTCCCTGGTGGCTCAGAGATTAAAGCATCTGCCTGCAATGTGGGAGACCCGGGTTCGATCCCTGGATTGGGAAGATCCCCTAGAGAAGGAAATAGCAACCCACTCCAGTATTCTTGCCTAGAGAATCCCATGGAGAGAGGAGCCTGGTGAGCTACAGTCCATGGGGTCACAAAGAGTTGGACACGACTGAGCGACTTCACTTTCACTTATAAATGATACAATTGTTCATGAAAACAAAAAAAGGAAAAAAGTCAGGAACCTAGAGCAGGAGAAAAGAACAAATAATGAGAAGCCCTTAATCTTAAACAGATTTCCAATATCATTCATACATCAGTGGGATATGTATTAGTGACAAAGAGTCAGGATTTCTGCTAAGAATAAATGCAGAAGCTGGCTGGAAAACAAGTGGAGTACCTCATTCAAATGAAACATGATTTTTTTTTAAAATTTTTACTTTTCTAAGTCAGAAAGAAACATTTTATTGGCGTATCAGAGCTTAAATATACATATGGAACTAGTTCTGCCCCAATCTATTCACTCCCAGTAGGAGAGTGGCCTACTTCTATATTAAGGAAGTAAGGAAGTGAGATACCAAGATTTTGGAAACTTTCTTAATGTCACCTAGCCCATCTCTCATTAAAATTTCCCTGCTATAGTTCCAGTACAGGGGCCCATGAGGAGAAATCCATAGAAAAGGAATGGATCGTAGAACAATGATGAGAACATTGTAGTTGGTAATTATGATTTTGGCTTTACTTTGTAAAATCTTTCCTTTATAAACTCCTTGGTAATTAAATTTGTTGCAATGAGAAAAATCATAAAAATACATGAATAAAAGTAAAATAAGCATAGAAAGCAAATTTCATGAACAAAATCATGCAAGATGGTGATTGTTGAAGGTATACATAGATGATAGTCTGGAGGGCAACTAGCAAGCAGCGGAAACTACACCTCACATGCAATCAGGAGTAAAGAGCAGAAAATTACTGATGATACATTTCTTTTAAGAAGGTACATTTATATTTTCTTCCTAAGTGTAAATTTTCCAAACT
This sequence comes from Cephalophus harveyi, assembly GCA_006410635.1. NCBI lineage: Eukaryota > Metazoa > Chordata > Mammalia > Artiodactyla > Bovidae > Cephalophus > Cephalophus harveyi. Next base: position 1,140 of record SJYT01038823.1, on the reverse strand, counting down.
GACATCTCCTAATAACCCGGGCAAGGTCTTTAATGAGGTCTAAGAGTGGTTCTCTTCTTCCTTGACCCAAGAAGAAGCAATGCAAGTAAGTTTTATTCCTAAGAACTTGCAGCAATAAAAAATCACCATTTTCTGTGAAAACTTTGGGTACATCTACCTTAATATAGTGGGAGTTGTGTTGTTAGTCAATGGACTATAAATAAGATTTATAGTTAAAGTTAAGCTAATAGTTATCATAAATGTATCAAGTTTGTATCAGTTAGGGTTCAATTATAGAAGGAGAGAGAGAGAAAGACAGAGCTCATGTTCACAGGGAATTTGCTCCTGTGATGGTTATGGAAAAGTGTGAGGACAGGAGGGCGCTTTCTCAGGGAGGGTAAACACAAGCAGGCTGGAATTCGAGTTATTCAGGGCAAAGCTGTTGCCCACGGGAGACTGAGACATTGGGAGTAATGCTGATCCACTTATTCTCTGGAATTTTATTCCAGGAATTACTATACATCTTTTAAAGACCTCCTGTTGATTAAATCAGTGCATCTGCATAATCTCCTTAGATTAGAGTCTATATCATGGATTTACACACTCAAAACCTCTTCACAGCATCACCTAGATTAGTATCTGCTTGAATAATTGCAGGAGATGTGAGTGTTCTACAAAGTGGCTGGTGGAATACCTTAAATCCTTATATTACAGCCTAGTCAGGTTGAAACAACAGAAACCTATTACAAGACCATATGCCATTAAGCATCAGTTCAGTTCAGTAGCTCAGTCGTGTCCGACTCTTTGTGACCCCATGAATCGCAGCACGCCAGGCCTCCCTGTCCATCATCAACTCCCGGAGTTCACTCAGACTCACGTCCATTGAGTTCGTGATGCCATCCAGCCATCTCATCCTCAGTTGTCCCCTTCTCCTCCTGCCCCCAATCCCTCCCAGCATCAAAGTCTTTTCCAATGAGTCAACTCTTCTCATGAGGTGGCCAAAGTACTGGAGTTTCAGCTTCAGCATCATTCCTTCCAAAGAAATCCCAGGGTTGATCTCCTTCAGAATGGACTGGTTGGATCTCCTTGCAGTCCAAGGGACTCTCAAGAGTCTTCTCAAACACCACAGTTCAAAAGCATCCATTCTTCGGCGATCAGCCT
>SJYT01038815.1:0-28275 GCA_006410635.1 Cephalophus harveyi | reverse complement strand
AGGATATGGGGTGGGATGTGGGAGGGGGATTCAGGATTGGGAGCTCGTATACACCTGTGGTGGATTCATGTCAATGTATTGCAAAACCAATACGGTACTGTAAAGTAAAATAAAGTAAAAATAAATAAATTAATTAAAAAATAAAATAAAATAAATCCAGCTTGAACATCTGAAGGTTCTCAATTCACATACTGTTGAAGCCTGGCTTGGAGGATTTTGAGCATTACTTTGCTAGCGTGTAAGATGAGTGCAATTGTGCGGTAGTTTGAACATTGTTTGGCATTGTCTTTCTTTGGGATTGGAATGAAAACTGACCTTTTCCAGTCCTGTGGCCACTGCTGAGTTTTCCAAATTTGCTGGCATATTGAGTGCAGCACTCTCACAGCATCATCTTTTAAGATTTGAAAGCTGTCTCTTATACACATCTACGCCAGGCCTCACTGTCCTTCACCAACTCCTGGAGCTTGCTCAAACTCATATCCATTGAGTTGGGGAGGTCATCCAACCATCTCATCCTCTGTCATCCCTTTCTCCTTCTGCCTTCAATCTTTCTCAGCGTCAGGGTCTTTTCTAATGAACTGGCTCTTAGCCTCAGGTGGCCAAAGTATTGGAGCTTCAGCTTCAGCATCAGTCCTTCCAATGAATATGCAGGACTGANGAGTGATCACACCATTGTGATTATCTGGGTCATTAAAATCTTTTTTGTATAGTTCTGTGTATTCTTGCCACCTCCTCTTCATATCTTCTACTTCTGTGAGTCCATGCCAAAATCAACATTTTCTCACCATCTATCCTTCTAGACTCCATCCAGTGGAGCCCATCCGAACACAGAGGTCATCTGACATGGCAGAAGAAGCCCAGCAGAAATGAAGCTACAGCCCAGATCTCAGTATCATTCAGTCACTGAGAGTCTGTGCCCCATGACAGGGAGGATTTGAAGGTATTTTGTGGGTTGAAAGTATGCCAGGAGCCCAGGACAGTGCCTGGCACAAAGGAAGCACCAGGAAGTATTTGATGAGTGAATGGATCTCTCACCCAATCAGGCAGCCAGTTCATCTCAAGGTGGCTCTTTATTACAGTCACCGTCATTCATCAGTCTCTCTAGCCCTCCTTGGTCATCCACCCAGGGAATGTTCCTCTTCTCTTCCCAGATGCCAGATAGAAGGTATGAGTTCCAAGAAAACTCCTTTTTCCATGAGGAATCTGCTTAAAATGACCCTGAGTTGGTCATTCATTGGCGAGTCACACCTCTACAGAGTGTTTGAAAGTACTTTGGAATCACAGCCCACAGCATCAGAGTCCTCAGCAGAAAAGCCACCAAAATTAACAAGAGAGATATAAAAGTCCTCTGAATTCTACCTTCTTCTCCCCTTCCATCTTAAACCAAGACCTGCAGTTCCAAGTCATTTTGCCACCCTTGGTTGAATAAAGAGGATGCTGAGCCCCAAGAGCAAGCAGAGCAGAGATGGATAAAGCCCAAATCTCTGACTCGCTACATGAGAGGCTCCCTGGCACACACACCATAGGACTTTCCTTGAGTCAGAAATAGACTTCTACTGTGTTGAGCCAAGACTTTGGAGTTTATTTACCGCAGTTGCTATTGTGTCCTTAAAAAATACAATAGGAAGATAAATAATCTATACTGCCCACTCGGCAATTCACTGGACGTTTCATGTATATTATCACATGCAGTTATCTGGTCAACCTTGTAAAGTCGGTTTCATTCTTTAATTTTATAGTTTAGAAAACTGGGGCTCTGGGAGATTAAATAACCTGCCCTTCTATGATTAATAAGAAATAGAGTCAGGATTAGAGGCAGGACTCTCTGACTCCAAAAACGATGAGATCTCTAAAAAGAACATGATGTGTGCCAAGTAGGAGACAAAGAAAAGGTGCTTTGGGACATCAAAGTGAAAACAACTCCATTTGATCAGGAAGATCAGTAAATGCTCTGGGAGCAGGGAGCTTTTGAGAGGGTCTTTGAAGGATAGACAGAATTGAAGCCAATTAAAGCGAGAGATGTGTCTCTGGCAGAGGAAACAGCCTGGGCACATGGATGGAGTTTGAAAAGCATGGGTCCCACATAGAGGAGAGAGATGGAACCCAATTCCTCCAGTGTGTGGGGTGCAGTAGGAGATAAAGAGGGGCAAGGCTAGTGGGTTTAAATCACAGCAGGTCTCAGATGTCAAAAATATTGGCACATGAGGGAATTTGTACTTTCGACAGGAAAGGACTTTGAGTAGAGTTCTATAATCATAGCTATAAATCCAAAGCCTAATTTAGCATAATCTTATGTAAACACCAATACTCTCTTTTAATGTTTATGTTGGTAAAAATAATAACACATAGTCTTCTTCCTTAGACATAGAGAGGATTACCAGCAGTGATTTCAATTACAACTAAAGCACACGGAATGGGACTTCCCTGGTGATTCAGTGGTTAAGATTTCACCTTTCAATGCAGGGAGGTGGGTTCAATCCCTGGTCAGGGAGCTAAGCTCCCACATGCCTCACAGCCAAAAGAAAACACACACAAAAAAACATAAAATAGAGCAATATTATAACAAATTCAGTAAAGACTTTTAAATGGTGAAAGTGAAAGTGAAGTCGAATCTGACTCTTTGCGACCCATGGACTATAGCCAACCAAGCTCCTCTGTCCATGGGATTCTCCAGACAAGAATAAATTGTACACATCGTTAAAAGAATAAAGCACACTAAGTCAATAAAGACTTTAAAAGTGGCTCATGTTATTTTTAAATAAATAAAGTGCATTGCAGAATTTTGTTTCTTTCATTGATGGTCCCATAATTTGTTGCAAGCAGAGCCACACCTGTGACATGCATGTGTGTCCATGAGTCCAAGTGTGTCACTTGGACAGAAAAACTGGTACAGCCTGCAGAGAAAGGATGCTTCATCCCCAGCCAGCAACGTCTCCATCGACACAGGATGGATGGTGGCAGCAAGACCTCTGGAAATGCTGGGGGAGCTCTTTTCCACATCACATGACCAGCGATCATCCCCTTTGCATTTCAGTCCCTGTCATCTCTCCAGACACCAGGAAGATTTCCTTTTCATAAATGGAAGCCCTGTGAGCCCACCCATGACCACAACAGCATCCCTCAATTTCAAGGCCGGAGAAGCAGCGGGGCCAGGAATCTAAAAGAATTCTGAAAGGGAGTGTCGAATGCTGCTGCTGGGAGAGTTCTGTCCAGTTCCTCGGACACATGCCAGCCCTAAAGGGGGTCTTGAGGGATACAGAGATGACCACCCACTGTCTCCCACCTAAGTGGGTCAGGAGGAGGAGCTCATCAAACCTGCGGATGGTTATAATCAAGAGTGACCACAGCTGCTGTAGCAGACCCCACTTTGGGTCCTGCAGAGGCAATACAGAGGTTTATTAGCCCAGCATCTTTAAGATAGCTACAAATTCCTGTGATTCAGCCTCTCCACCCTCCCTCCCCACCCCTGCCAGTTCCTGTGTTCAAGTCCAGCCTCCTAGCAGGGAGAAGGGGTTGGAGTTGGAATCATGACCGAGCGAAAGGAAGACATGCTTTGGACCCAGATGCCTAGGTTTCAATCCTGGTTTGTCTTCCCCAAAGCTCCCTCGACTTTAAATATGTGACTCACTTTCTTCAAACACTAGAAAATATTGGGAGAAGTCAACGTGAGAGGTCATTTATTAAGTACCCAGCACATAAAAGGGACTCAGTAAATAATGGCTATTATCAGTCACGGTTCCTTTCCTTAGTGAAAATAGTGTGTTTTCATGGTGTTGATGGGACTTTGTGGCCAGGTGTTTCAGAAAGCTAGGAGCTTCTGGGCAGTGTGTGATCCGTCTTGAGAATGGACCCAAGACTAAGCAGCAAGGTCGTTTCAACTCCAGAACTGGCAACAAATACATCAACAGGTCCTCCTCACTCTGTACCAGCAGCAAATCTGATAAGAAACTCAATGTCCTCATCTGAATTGTCAAGAAAATGACCCAGTCTTCCCAGGTGGCCCAGTGGCTAAGACTCTGTACTCCCAGTGAAGGGGGCTCAGGCTCAGTTTCTGGTCCGGGAGCAAGAACCCACATGTTGCAACTTAAAAAAAAGAAGAAGAAGATCCTGTATGCCACAATGAAGATGGAATATCCCACGTGACGCAACTAAGACCCAGTGCAGCCAAAATAAATTAATTACAAAATAAAATGATCAACAGGACAGAAGTTGAGACAGAGCCCATAGCAACATACAGAAAAGCCCCAAGGAGTTAACATCAGTCCTATCAATCACTGATTCCTTCCGGGTACAGTTGCCAACAACAACCCCTGACGACTGTGGAATTTTACCCCCATATCCTCAACTTGTCTGCCAGGACATCCTGAGAGATTTGGTTTCATTCCTGGAGGACTCTGACATCAGATGTGACTGTGACATCCCCCGATGAACCAGGCCATGGGGCCCAAGAATAGAAGATGGGTTTTTGCTGACCAGGAAATTACAGACCACACTTGGAACCAGCTTGATGGTGATTTGAATCCTGAATCCACCATTTAGCACGTGGTATAATCTTGGGAGCACTCCAGAAGTTTTCTGAGCCTCCAGTTTCCTTTTAAAAAAAATAAAATAGGAACAAACCCAACTCATGGGTTTTCAGAGGCAGTTTAAGGGCAACATGACTCGCAGGGAGCCCCAGGCCTGGCTCTGGTCAAACAGGAGCCTCTTTGTTCCACACCGGAGAGTTTCTGGCCAAGAACTTGAATGGGGGGTAGCGCCTTCACCCTTCCAAGCCAAGTATACTGGCTTGTCTGCTGCAACGCATCGCGTCTCGGAAAGCGAGGACAATGGCCCTCAGGCTGGAGATTTCTCAGCCCAGTGCGCAGTAAATCGCCTCCACTTTTTGGCAAGACATTCCTGCTTCTCGGCTACCCCCTTTAGGATGACATTTGCCAAAGGACATGAGGATATCACTCATTACTATATCTGAGACCCAGGACAATTCTGGCCAAGGCCAGAGTCCCCTCTTTCTCTCTAGGGTTCCTTTCTGAATGAACAAAAGGGTGTCAGGGCTGCATTTAAATATTCCAACCATTAATCCTGGGCTCTAGCTGCAGGGCTGTTCCAGCCCTTTGGGGGTTTTGAATACATTTTAAGGATCATTGCAAATTTGATTGCCATCAATAAAATTGCAAACAATATAATTATATTTGTTTACTTATGTCTAAATAGATTCACACGTGTGAAATGTGAGGATGTTAATATAAGCAAACACACCATCTTATACATATTTGTGCTTTGGGATGTATAGTGATTCCTACCTACACAGTACACACATGCACTTATATAACTTGCAAAAATAATCTACTTTTTCTTCTATGCTAGACCGAAAAAAAAAAAAAAAACAAATCTAAGCACGGAGGAACTGAAAAAACTACATGTATCATTCACCTGATTTCAATTGTGCCTCCCTTTGAACCTCAGCCAAATCATTTTGTACATTAAAAATTGGTCAGGGATGATAAGATTCCATTTTCATGGTTGGTAATGCAGAACCAGGGAAAGAATACAATTACAGACCCCTGAGTAAACTCTGCGAATGTCAACTTGATGTAAATGATCAAGTGTCGACAAAGGGGTTGGGGGAGGGAGGGCTGGGAGAGGAGAGGAGAGCTGAACTCCTACCAAGAGCAAGAGACAGACAGACAGACAGACAGACAGAACGAGCCAGAGGTAAGGCTAGCGTGATTGTCAGACCTTCACCGAGGTGGAACACAGAGCTCCTGGGGCCAGGGACTGCCTCTGCCTCGCTCTTGGGCCAGTCTTGAGCATGCCAAGGTTTATCAGCTAAATGCACTTATTCATTCCCCAAAGCTGTACTTAAGCACCCACTTGGGTTCTTGAGCTAGTAAGTGGAAGGACTTCCCTGGTGGCTCAGGCGGTAAAGAGTCTGCCTGCAATGCGAGAGACCCAGGTTTGATCCCTGGCTTGGGAAGATCCCCTGGAGAAGGAAATGGCAACCCATCCCAGTATTCTTGCTTGGAAAATCTCATGGACGGAGGAGCCTAGCAGGCTACAGTCCATGGGGTCGCAAAGAGTCGGACACAACTGAGCAACTTTACTTTCTTTTTTTTCTTTCTTGGGCTAGTAAATGCCACATAATGGAAGTAAAATAGGATTGACCTCAGGCAGCACAGATCAGTCCTATGGGATGTCCTTACCCAGGTGGGAACAGGAGAAATCCATACAGAGACATTTCACTGGTACCTGAGGCTTCCCTGTAGGGGGACACACAGAGGTCATTCTGAGAGAGAGAAAATAAAATCAGCTCATCAACCCTTCCCGTGGTCAAGTAAGTCAAGGGAAAGATACACGGGAAGGGACAAGGGAACTACAACCTGCTGTGAAGCTGTCCCTAGTGGAACATCATGGTAAATAAGGGGTGAAGGGTCTTAAGGCCACATCATCACCCAAGAAAGTCTGGAAAGGATGCTGACGGTTTGTCTTGAGACGTTAAGTCTGGGGCATGATGTCTATTATCAAAAGCTTGAAGTTGCGACTGAGTTGCGACTGGGTAAATTAAGCTCCTGGAGGGTTTTGAACCTCAGACTCAGGACCAGTAGATAGAAATGACCAGAAAGGATATCTGTGCATTGTAACAGAGGGGCATCCAACATGAAACTAAGCTCCCTTGCTAGGTAGTGAGCTCCTTGTCACTCTGGGTATGACAGAAGGCCAGACAAACCCTTGTTCAGAACATTGTAGAGAGCGTTTTTGCATTGGAGGAGAGGGGACATTGACAGGATGATATGGACAGGGCTAACTAGACTGCTAGTTAGATAGCATTCCCTGGGAGTTCAGATGGTAAAGAATCTGCCTGCAATGTAGGACCTGGGTTCGATCCCTGGGTTGGGAAGACCCCCCTGGAGAAGGAAATGGCAATCTACTCCAGTAATCTTGCCTGGAGAATCCCACAGACAGAGGAGCCTGGCAGGCTACGTCCATGGGGTCGAAAAGAGTTGGACAGAACTGAGTGACGAAGCACTCAATGGATATGGGTTTGAGCAAACTCCAGGAAAGAGTGAGGGACAGGGGAGCCTGGTGTGCATGCTGCAGTCCATAGGTCACGAAGAGTAAAAAGCTGGACATGACTTAGCGACTGAACAACAGCTAATGAGAACCTGGGTCAGTATCAGGTTTGTAGAAGAAGAGGGAGAGAGTCTGAGGTCACAACCTGCCTCCCAGGCCTCTTACGTTTTTTCTCCAGGCTGTGATCTCTCCCACCAGATGCATCTGTTGAACAGGGCCACACAAGAGCTTGTCTGCGTCCTCTAGTCTGACTGCTGCTCCATCACTTCCCCTAGTTGGCCGGTGCATTCACTCTCTCATTCAGCAGAACTGGGTCCCTAAACGCCAAGGACTTCCTCTAGGCTCTGAAGATACAAAGGTGCACAAAACACCGGCAGTCTCAGCTGTGTGCCTGATCTATGATGCTGGACATGGGGGTGGTCATGCGTGAACCCAAGGGTTAGCGATGAGGTCAGGATGGCGGGCATATTCCCCTCCATCTTGAAATTCATTCACACTCTTGAGGGATATTATGTAGCACACGATATCTGCAGTACAGCCGAAGATAAGCGTCACTAAACTGAACGCAAAGGTCATGCCCTCATGGCTTCCTGCCGCCTCTCTTGTTATGGGATGCTGGTTGATACAGTGAGGGGAGGAAGGGGGGCAGCGACTGAGATGGCAAGAAGCCAGTGAGGGCTAACCGCGGGCGAGACATCGCCCGCACATGTGCTTCGAGCCGGGCTTGGGAAGTCACACTGCTACTAGACCATCGATTCCAAGTTCTGAGCTTCCAGACGCCATGTTGGTTTCCGTCTCCTCTCCATCACCCTGGGAAGTCAGGGAATTGGAGGCGGTTTTCCACTTTAGACTCTATGTTTCTGGCTGTGCCTTGGATTTCCTCCCTTTTCCTGCTTTGGGCTTCTTCAACTATTTCTCCTTTGACTCCAGAAATACAACAAGTACTCAAAAGGCTACTTCCCAGTTGCCTCTCTGAGGATAGCTCATCAAGACCAATTGAATTACCTTGTGGTTACATCTAGGGACACCCAGGCCATCTCCCAACAACGGTAGATCTTCCTGCCGCCTCTCTTGTTATGGGATGCTGGTTGATACAGTGAGGGGAGGAAGGGGGGCAGCGACTGAGATGGCAAGAAGCCAGTGAGGGCTAACCCCGGGCGAGACATCGCCCGCACATGTGCTTCGAGCCGGGCTTGGGAAGTCACACTGCTACTAGACCATCGATTCCAAGTTCTGAGCTTCCAGACGCCATGTTGGTTTCCGTCTCCTCTCCATCACCCTGGGAAGTCAGGGAATTGGAGGCGGTTTTCCACTTTAGACTCTATGTTTCTGGCTGTGCCTTGGATTTCCTCCCTTTTCCTGCTTTGGGCTTCTTCAACTATTTCTCCTTTGACTCCAGAAATACAACAAGTACTCAAAAGGCTACTTCTCAGTTGCCTCTCTGAGGATAGCTCATCAAGACCAATTGAATTACCTTGTGGTTACATCTAGGGACACCCAGGCCATCTCCCAACAACGGTAGACTCAGAAGAGTCTTCTTGTGCTTCTACCTTTCCACGGGCTCTCTAGCTGATGGGAATGGATGTTTGCTTACCCAATATAAGGAGAGTTGGGAGTTGAGCGGGAAGATAAAAAAGAGCAACCCCAGACTAAGGCATCAGAGGAGCATCAAGATCGGGCTTGGAGAATAAGTGTGGTGAACAAAGTCACTTCTGAGGTCCTCCATGTTACTAAAGGGACCTCAAATCACATCCACCACCTCATTGTTTTTCTGTCTCCCTGAAGTCTTCTCTAACCTTTGGGCAGTTGACTTGCCAAATAAATGTTTACCCGAACAGAACTGAAATATGATTCTAGGGACTTCTCTGGTGCTCCAGCGGTGAAGAGTCCACCTTGCAATGCAGGGGTTGTGTGCTCGATTCCTGGGCGGGGATATAAGATCCCACATGCTGCAAAGCAACTTAGCCCACGCGCTACAACTACTGAACCCCCAGGCTGGAGTTTGTGTGTCCCAGCCAGAGAGTCCATGCACCATCACAAAAGATCCTGCATGATGCAACGAGGATGCCCTGTGCTGTAACTAAGATCTGACGCAGCCAAATAAATAAATATTTTGTTAAAAAAGAAAGAAATATGACTCTGTATCTTTCCCAGGGCTGCTTCAAGACCATCTCAGTGCTGCCTTGGGAGGTGGGGGCAATCTGAAAAATAGAGGTTTCCAAATCCACGCTCCCCGTGGCCAGTCGACCTCATCCACAGAGGAGTCCTGAGTCGTTCTATGAAATTCAAGCTCAGCAAGGCAGGGCTTGGAGGTTAACATGCAAACATTGCACAGAGCAGTGAAGACAGGGGAAAAGCTGGCCAGGGATGGGACCCATGCTCATGGGCTGAGAAGGGTGTCCTTGAAGGGACACGAAAGAACAAGCACTTTCCAGGAGAAAGAACGCACATCTTCCTACCATCCCGTCATCATTCAAACTCTGAGAGCAAGACTGATTTTTCCAATTTATTTTAGAATTATCAACCGAACTGATTAAAGCAGCCATCAACTTCGGCTGTTCTTTATGTGTCGTCCTCATTTCACATTTCCAATGTTTTCTCGCATGCAGGCGGCATAAATTATTGAAACATTATTTTATTTATCCATCCCCCTGTGACAGAAATAGGTTTTTCTGAAAGCAGATCTTTCCCTAATCAGTTTTGTTTTTCTTGGTTTTGCTTCCAAATAGCTCCATGAATTTTAGGCTGACAGATGTGTAGCACTGGTTTGCATCTTTAGGCTGAACCAAACCATAGTGGGAAGAGAAAGCAAGTGGCTCTGGATTCTAGAGTCCTTGGAAATATCTTGGTGCCTGGAAAGTGAGGCTTTCAAAATTTGGCCACAGAGTCTGCAAGAAGGGGATGGTGCCATGAGGTGCTATTCTGTGAAAGGTGGCCTGCACTGCATCAGGGTTTAACCCCTGGATTAAGGACCTCCACTTCCAAATGGTGGGTCTCAGCCAATGGGAGGCCAGGAAGTACCAGGTCGCAAAGTGACCACAGATGGCTATGAGTTTGTATCTTGCATTCACCTCCACCCACATCACAACTACTTCTGGAGAATCAACTGAAAAGGGCCACTATGATAGCAAGCCATATTGAAAGTGTGGGGTCTGTTGTGATCTCGGTTCAGTTCAGTTGCTCAATCATGTCGAAAGACTCTTTGCGACCCCAAGGACTGCAGCACACCAGGCCTCCCTGTCCATCACCAACTCCCGGAGTCTACCCAAACTCATGTTGAAAGTGTGGGGTCTGTTGTGATCTCGGTTCAGTTCAGTTGCTCAATCATGTCGAAAGACTCTTTGCGACCCCAAGGACTGCAGCACACCAGGCCTCCCTGTCCATCACCAACTCCCGGAGTCTACCCAAACTCATGTACATTGAGTTGGTGATACCATCCAACCATCTCATCCTCTGTCGTCCCCTTCTCCTCCTGCCTTCAATCTTTCCCAGCATCAGGGTCTTTTCCAATGAGACAGCTCTTTGTATCAGCTGGCCAAAGTATTGGAGTTTCAGCATCAACATCAGTCCCTCCAATGAACACTCAGGACTGATGTCCTTTGGGATGGACTGGTTGGATCTCCGTGTCTACTTAAGAACATGATTTGGATCTGAAGTGTTCAGGACATGAGAAGCTATGTGCTTTGCCAAGAGAGGAAACGTCCTGATGTAAAACCCAGATGTGCCAAAGAACAGCTGGTCACGTTCTCTGTGGTTTGCAAGACAAAAGACCAGCTCTGTGGACAGGCACTCAGGGTCCTTCATGGTCTGGGTCCTGCGGATGCCTCCAGCCCTACCTTCCCCATCTTCCACCAGAAGAAACCACATGTCCCTTCTCTGAAAGAATCCTGGGTTCTCAGCACGATGAACAAACAACAGTTCTGTTTTGATCTTGCCCCTTTGCATGACCTCACCCAGCCCCATTCTCTGCCTGGAATGATCCTCGGATGCTCATTCTTTTTTCCTTTTTTAATTTCGTTTTTGGCGGCAGTGGGTCTTCATTGCTGTGCATGGGCTTTCTCTAGTTGTGGCGAGAGGGGGCTATTCTTCTTTATCGTGTGCAGGCTTCTCATCATAATGCCTTCTCTTGTTGCTGAGCACAGGCTCTAGGCACACAGGCTTCAGTAGTTGTGGCCCATGGGCTCTAGAGCTTGGGCTCAGTAGTTGCGGGGTACGGGCTTAGTTGCTCTGTGGCATGGGAGATCTTCCTGGATCAGGGATTGAACCAGTGTCCCCTGTACTAGTAGGTGGATTCTTAACCACTGGACCCACCAGGGAAGTCCTGTGATACCTATTCTGGATGACAAGCTGTTTTCCTCTCTCAAATTCCCAACTCAGACCTGAGAGGACAGCGATGATGATGATGACTAACCGTGACTGAGCAAGTACTAGGTGACAGACAGCATTCTAAGGACTTGTCTTATTTAATCTTCATGACAACTTTAATATGGGAGTGATAGAAAGAATACATTTTTATTATATTATCCCCATTTTTTTTCGGAGACTGCAGCCTCAAAAAAAGAAACCTTGCTCCTTGGAAGAAAAGATATGAAAAACCTAGACAGCGTATTTAAAAGCAGTGACATCACTTTGTCAACAAAGGTCTGTATAGTCAAAGCTATGGTTTTTCCAGTAGTCACATATGGATATGAGAGGTGGTCCATAAAGAAGGCTGAGTGTCAAAGAACTGATGCTGTCAAACTGTGGTGCTAGAGAAGACTCTTGAGAATTCCTTGGACAGCAAGGAGATAAAACCAATCAATCCTAAAGGAAATCAACCCTGAATATTTATTGGAAGGACTGATGCTGAAGCTGAAACTCCAATACTATGTCCACCTGATGTGAAGAGCTGACTCACTGGAAAAAACCCTGAGCTGGGAAAGATTGAGGGCAGGAGAAGAAGGGGGCAACAGAGGACGAGATGGTTGGATGGCATCACCGCCTTGATGGGCATGAGTTTGAGCAAACTCCAGGAGATAGTGAAGGACAGGGAAGCCTGGGGTGCTTTAGTCCATGGGGTTGCAAAGAGCTGGACATGACTTAGCAACCCAACAACAACAAAAACATCCCCATTTTAAGTGAGGCTAGAAAGATTATAAAACTTACTTAAGGTCCTCAAAATTCTTTAATAATAATAACAACCAGCAACAAAAGAATAATCATTTACTAAGCTCAGAATGTCCCAGAATGTACATCTGCTCATTAAACTTTCAAATCAAATGCTATCATTGGCCCACTATTACATGCATTCAAACAGGGAAGAAGTGAAAGTTGCTCAGTCGTGTCCGACTCTTTGCGACCACATGGACTGTATTCATGGAATTCTCCAGGCCAGAATAACGGAGTGGGTAGCCTTTCCCTTCTCTAGGGGATTTTCCCAACCTAAGGATCAATCCCAGATTTCCCATTTTGCAGACAGATTCTTTACCAGCTGAGCCACAAGGGAAGTCCTCAAACAGGGAAAGCTATCAGGGTAAAAAAAAAAAAAAAAAATGTACATCTACAAAAGCCACAGCAAATTAACTCTAATTACTAGCCTTTTGCAGCAAGGAAGCTGAGACCTAGGAGAAGTGAAGTCACTCGCTCAAGGTCCCATCCCTACCAAGTGTTGGTAGAGAGGGAGTCTCCACTCGGGCACCCAGCTCCAGACTCCTCCAGGTCACACCTTGGGTCACCCTCTCCTGGAGGGTGTGGCCACGGGGCAGCCACAGCACTAGCCTGCAAACAGCTGAGTGATGAGCACGTGAACACATGACTCAGGAAGTTCCCGTGGGGGGAAAGAATACCCGGTGAGGACACCTTGGTAGAGGCTTCATCCTTCTGAACTTTGAAATTACTATTTCCCCTCGTAATAAGAAAACCCAGAGATGGTTGGAATGTGGCTGCATCTTTGTTCTCCTTTCAAAGCAACAGCTAGAAATAAGTGACCTGCCGGGTGACAGCTCCGGCTTCTCACCTGCACGTGTGGCCCCTGGTACCCCAGCATTTGTGCTGTCCCCCCTGAACTGCAGCTCCTAGGAAAGGGCGGGAACTAAAGGGAAAGGTGAGCAGGTTGGTCCAGGGGCTTTGCTGCAACTCTTCTCCTCCCAGATCCGACTTCCTCTTGCCCATCACCTTGAGACCACATGTTTGCTTCCGGGAGCACCCCTCACGACTGGGGCTTGGGTCCTACCCAAGCTAAGGTCAAACACAGATGTGGCGTTTCTGTGGGACTGGCAGAGAGACGCAGCTGGGACACGGGGGCAGCCACAGAACTTTGTCCACACTGAAAGAGTTCAGGGTCATGGGCTTAGCTCTGTGAGAATCGCACAGGAGCATGCAGGAAGGAGTCAGGGATTCAATTCAGCTCCTCCGTGCGCCGCCTAGGAGGTCTTCCCAAGTCCTGCCATCCCTGACGGTTCCTCCAGCGTGGCGTGGCATGCCTGCTCAGTCATTTCCTGCTCTGCGATCCTGTGGACTGTAGCCACCAGGCTTCTCTGTCCATGGGACTCTCCAGGCAAGAATACTGGAGAGGGTTGCCATTGCCTACTCCAGGGGATCTTTCTGACCCAGGGATCTAACCTGCCTCTCCTGTATCTTCTGCATTGGCAGGCAGATTCTTTACCTGTGAGCCACCCGGGGAAGCCCCAGTGGTCAACTATTGTCCACAGTAACAGTTTATCCACCATAAGGCGCATTCTGATTCCAGGAGTCATAAAGAAGAGGGAAAGCTTTCATTTTATAAACAAAGAGCTGGGGTATCTTTGCATATGCTATTACCTCTCCTTAGAATGCTTTTCTTTGGCTGGACCATCCCCTGCTCAACTCCTACTCATCGTGAAAATCTTGAGTGGATTAATAGCTTCTCAAAAAAGCTTTCAGACCTTGCTCAGACAGCCTTTTTGTTGTTGCTGTTAGTTGCTAAGTTGTGTCCAGCTCTTTGCGACCCCAAGGACTGCAGTGCACCAGACTCCTCAGTGCTAAACTGTCTCCCAGAGTTGGCTCAAACTCATGTCCATTGAGTTGGTATCACCATTCAACCATCTCATCCTCTGTCACCCCTTCTCCTCCCATTTTTCTGAAATTGACCCTATCTGAGGTCAGGCGTCCTTTAAAGCAGAGCCCGTGACAAGGATCCTAAGCCAGGTCACGTGACCTGCTGGGACAGAGTTCTTCAGGAAGGATTCA
The DNA here is from genome assembly GCA_006410635.1 of Cephalophus harveyi. Classification (NCBI taxonomy): domain Eukaryota; kingdom Metazoa; phylum Chordata; class Mammalia; order Artiodactyla; family Bovidae; genus Cephalophus; species Cephalophus harveyi. Next base: position 14,001 of record SJYT01038815.1, on the reverse strand, counting down.
GAAGGGAGGGAGGGCTTGCAGGACAGGGAAGGGAAAGAGCCAACAGATGCTGCCCCAGGTCAGGTCTGGTCCTGACTTACCCCATGAGTGGAGCGGGGGCTCTGGAAGATAAACACACTCAGAGTTGGTCCCACTGGAAGCAGTGGAGCTGCCTTTGTTACCGTGAATCAGTCGTTCATTAGCTGTCTAATGCCCCAGGCCAAATGGGCATCCATTGGCCAAGGCCAGTTCTCTGGAGAAGGTAGGCAGCTGAGAATAGATGAACAGCCAACACTCCTAGCAGCTAGGAGACAGGGATAAAGGCTCTCTGGGCTGGGTACCAACAGCCTCCTCTACAGACCCTCTCCCCAGGCACTTATATGTAGTCCCCGGGGGAGATTGCCATCGTGACGGTAACCATCCCTTACTGGGCTCCTGCAGAAGTGATATTCTATTTGCTATTCCAGGCTTCCTTCATAGCTCAGAGATCCCGATTTGATTCCTGGGTCGGGAAGACCTACTGGAAAACGGATAGGCTACCCACTCCACTATTCTTGGGCTTCCTTGGTGGCTCAGCTGGTAAAGAATCCGCCTGCAGTGCAAGAGACCCGGGTTCAATCCCTGGGTTGGGAAGATCCTCTGGAAAAGGGAAAGGCTACTCACCCCAGTACTCTGACCTGGAGAATTCCAGGACTGTATAGTCCATGGGGTCACAAAGAGTCGGATACGACTGATCAACTTTCACTTTCACTTTAACCCTCAGCAACCCTAAAGAGAGAGCAAAATTGGAGGCTCAGAGAGATCATAAGACCTGTTCACAGGTACACAGCTGGTACACAGCTGGTCAGCAATGGACCAAGTCAGTAGCAAGTATGTATTAGAATCTGGTTTATCAGACATCAGAGTCTGAGTCCTATCAACTGTATTCTTGACCTCATTCCATTAGGACAATTACCACATCACAGTACGTTTGTTTGCTCATCCCTCCTCCACTGAACTATGACCCTGTTATGAATGAAGATTATCTTCCTCCTCTTCCCCATTCCACTTTCTTTTACATTTATTCGCATTGCTGCCATTTACTGAGCGTATATTGAGCCTGGCCCTTACAGGGCCCTGGGGGTAAACTATGTTATTTTACCCACTTTCTCTTGTGGATGATTTATAGGCTTTCATTGCCAATAGCCTTCCCACTCCCAGTGGCATCAGGCTTGGCCATATGAGCTGCTTTGGCCAATGGAATATAAACAAAGAAAGATACACAATACCACTTAGGAGCAAAACAGGAAGACCTGACCTGGGACAGGTGTTGAAGGCACCACTGAGGCCAAGACCTGCAGGCATCAGAGTCTAACACAGTGTAAAAGAAAAAGGAAAGGAAACCACTGCTTGTGCAAAGGTCCTGTGGTAGGAGGGAGCGTGGTGTTGCCAAACATTTAAAACAAGACCAATGGCTCAAGTGCAGACAACAGGGAAAGAGTAGTATAAGTGGAGATGGAACGCTTAAACTGAGGCCAGAACTGCAAAACCTTGAAGGCCATCTTACGGATTTAGGTTTTGTTTTTAGAACCACAGGGACACAGGAAGTATTTGCTTCTGGGCTCTCTTTTAACTGTCGGGTGACAGAGGCAGGACATGTGACGTCTGCAAGCTTCCTTCCTTATTTGTAAACTAAGAGGGCAGGACAAAGTGACTTCCCCCTTTTTCAAGGGCGCCCTTTATCGGGCTCTGTTTTGTGACTCTAGACCTGGGCCGAGATCACTTCTGCAGTGAGACACCCACTGCAGACCCACAGATTCTTGTCTCGGATGGGATTTGCCTGAAATGTGAGTGATATTCACACCCCCGACTCCAAGCTGTATTTTCAACTTCAATCAATAACAAAATATAAAGCAATTTGGTTAATCGTCTTCAAACAAAAGGAGAACACAGAAATCTCTTAGTAAGAAGAAAATAGGCCTGTTTGTAACCAGAGAAAACCACACCCATAATGTGCTTTGAGCCTCAAAACTAATTTCTTGAAAATTTTTAATTTGAGGCACACAAAATAACAATTTTTTAAAATATGCAATTGCACAACTAATTCCATATTAATGAAACACAACATCTGTGGCTTTTCACATCTGATAGAGTTAAAATATTACCAAATTAAAGCAAGGGATTAATTTGTTTTGACTTATTGGTTAGCCATTAAAGTTTATTTTTTCCCCATTTTATGATTTTTTTTGTGGTCATTAAATAGCTATATACTGGCCTTCAATGATTTTAGAATTACAGTAATCACCTTAAGCATCTTGTCATTCATGCAAGGTATCATTATTCATAAATACGCACTCTGCTCCTTTTTAGCTGAACAAAGTCAATAGTCGTAAAACATCATCATCATTTTTCCATTCAACTCAATTCCCAGCAACTTCTGCATCTCTGAATTTTCCTTTACTTAGAATATCTGATGTCAAATGAAATTGGAGCAATTGCCAACACAAACATACATCCCTCTCCATTATACACGTGTGGCTTTTCTTCTTTGAATTTGCTGCACAACATTTGAGACATTTTCTAAATCTTCCTCCCCAGTCATTCATGCATTTCATCACCTCCTCCACAATTGACTGATGCCCAGAGACACCCATTGGTTCCACCGTCAACTAAACCAAAGTGCGATTCAGTTCAGTTCAGTCGCTCAGTCGTGTCTGACTCTTTGCGACCCCATGAATCGCAGTACGCCAGGCCTCCCTGTGCATCACCAACTCCTGGAGTTCACTCAAACTCACGTCCATCGAGTTGGTGATGCCATCCAGCCATATCATCCTCTATCGTCCCCTTCTCCTCCTGCCACCATTCCCTCCCAGCATGAGAGTCTTTTCCAATGAATCAATGTGTAAAGCTCAGGGCTTAGCCCTACATAGGGCACATAAGAGAACACACCTTATTGTGTCCTCCTGGGGTTCACAGTCCAGGATACGACATGATCACAACACACACGGACAGCGTATTTAAAAGCAGAGACATTACTTTGCCAACAAAGTTCTATACAGTCAAAGCTATGAGTTTTCCAGTAGTCAGGTATAGATGTGAGAGTTGCACTATAAAGAAAGCTGAGCACTGAAGAATTGATGCTTTCCAACTGTAGTGCTGGAGAAGACTCTTGAGAGTCCCCTGGACTGCAAGGAGATCAAACCAGTCAATCCTAAAGAAAATCAGTCCTGAATATTCATTGGAAGGACTGATGCTGAAGCTGAAGCTCCAATTCTTTGGCCACCTGATACAAAACATTAGAAAAGACCCTGACGCTGGGAAAGATTGAAGGCAGGAGGAGGAGGCAACCGAGGATGAGATGGTTGGATGGCATCACTTACTCGATGGACATGAGTTTGAGCAAGCTCCGGGAGTTGGTGATGGACAGGGAAGCCTGGCTTGCTGCAGTCCATGGGGTCGAAAATAGTCGAACACGACTGAGCGACTAAACTGAAAAGTATGACCAAATATCAAGGACTTTGGGGCATGCACAAAATGTTTTATGGACACTTTGGACAGGACCAATGGTCCTGCAAATATCAAGAACTTTTTGGCACAGACCAAACGTTTTATGGACCATGTGTCTTATGGACCAGAAAGTCTTAGGGATTTTTTTATAGGACCAAATATCTGTTAACCATAAAGGCTCCCTTATCAGGAAAGCTCACACTCTAGATGATGCTGTGGTGATCAGTAATTTTATCAAATTGTTAACAGGGGCAATGGAAGAGTCATGAGGAAGGGCAGAAGTAAGTCTCAAGCACATTGACATGTGGCTAAAACAGTGTGCATATTAACCCTCTCTCCAGTGATATCTGTAATGATGCTAAAGCATGAGATAATACATACGATTGTTCTTTGCACACTATAAAGTGCTTTCTAAGGCTTAGTTGTGAGACTGGTAATATCATCTAAACAGATAGATAAAACTTCTATTGCTTCTTGTATCTTGTCACTTTAATTTTTGATTTAAAAAAATATATTTCTATGGATACAAAAATTCCCTTATGATTGCCACAACATATCATGGTAAAGGATAGCATTGAGTTCTTCATCTAAAGTTTGCTGAAAATTTAGTTAGCTTGCCTTACTTAAAAAAAAAAAAAAAATCAAACCAGCTTTGTAGAGAATTCAGTACTCAGATCTGTAGGGAATTCATAATTGGCATTTCTGTAACCCAGCTGTCTGGCTGTTGAATGGAACCCTAGAATAAATAAATAAACTAACAAATGAAAAAGCAAACACTTGAGTTCTATGGCATTTACAAAAAGGAAAGACAATACAGAAGAGAAATAAACTCTCTCATGAATGAGTTTGCTTAAGATGGCTTGATTGAAAGCCTTAGTATTTTAAGGATTAAAAATGACTTTTACCAACTCAAAACTGAAGCAAATTGGGAAAGACACAAGATGTTCCCAATTCCATTCTTTTTTAAAGTCCTTTTTTTTTTTTTTTTTTCTGCTGTGATTTAGAAAGCATTCTATGACTCAGAATTTTCAGGTTTCCTTTTTTTAAAATTTTTTCTGGACATTCTAAAGTGGGCTGCCTTGGGTGCAGAGTGAAAAGGCCATTTAATAAGAACAATTATCAAGAAACAAAAATGGGTTTCAATTTGCCATTTTATTCTGCATCACTGGAAAAGAAGAGAAAAGAAGGGTTGTGGAGGTTTGTGGCAGAGAGTGCTAATAAATATTCAAAATCTATTTTTCCTTTCTTCCTCACTAACAAAACCACCATATTTTGGCAGGTAGGCAATTTGCCAACTTGAAAAAAAAAAAAAAAAGCACACTTCCAATCTTCCTTTGCAATAATGTGGCCCAAGACATGTAGGTAAAAAATGTTGAGTGAAGTTTTCTGGAAACTTCCTTAAAGGGAGCTGACTCAGCCGGGAGGAATATCTTTTTAACCTTGCCCCAGATGACATGGACCTCATAGCTGGAGATGCAGCAGCTATTTTGGCACCATGAGGAAAATACCAAAACAATTGTAAACATCACGATCCTGACTTCCTTAAGGCGCTGAACCCATGCTAGCAGCCTCCTCCTTCCACAATCTCTTCTCAGATGAAACAATAAAATCTTAACTGTTTAAACCACCATGGTCTGTCCTCTGTGATCTGGAGTTCCTAACTGACACAGGTTATTAGCTTGCCTTTTCAATGGGAGACCATGGATTTCCAAATAAGATTACTCAAGAAAATCACAAAGCAAAAATCAATAAGTATTTAACAGTGGATTTTTAACTTATGCTTCTTCTAAGCCTAAGATTCACTTAATTTCAACCAAACACTCTGAAAATGGATTTAGGGTGTATAAAAATTTTGCATGAAACATGAATGTTGGCTCTGAAATATTTAACATATATGCAAAGTTAGAGGTAATAAAACCATCACCTATGTACCCACCAAACAGTTTAAGAAACAAAATGTTAACAGTACAGCTGAAGTCCCCTGTGTACACATCCTCATCAAATTCTCTTTTCCCCTTAAGTACTTTTCCGCTAAAGTAACCACTTTTCTACACTGAGTGTTCATCATTCCTTTATGGGCTTCCCAGGTGGCGCTGATAGTAAAGAACCCACCTGCCAACTCAGGAAACGTCAGAGACTCAGTTCGATCCCTGGGTGGAGAAGATCCCCTGGAGAAGGGCATGGCAGCCCACCCAGTATTCTTGGCTAGAGAATCAAGGACAAAGAGCCATGAGACTGGCGGGCTACAGTCCACGGGGTCTCAAAGAGCTGGACACGACTGTAGTGACTTAGCATGCACACGGTACTTTACACTTTATACTCTCCAAGCAACATATAGTGTCTCCACACGTGTCTGACTCATTGCAACCCCAGGGACTGTAACCCACCGAGCTCCTCTATGAGATTTTCCAGGCAAGAATACTGGAGTAGGTTGCCATTTCCTCCTCCAGGGGAATCTTCCCAACCCAGGGATCAAACCAGGTTCTCTTGGGTCTCCTGGATTGGCAGGAGGGTTCAGGTGAGTTTTAAAAAATAGAGGATCTGGACCCAAATTCTTAGGTTCAAATCCCAGCTCTGACGTTTACCAGCTAGGTGAACTTGAACAAGTTAGTTAACCTTCTGTGCCTCTGTTTTCTCACTGGAAAATGGGGATATAATATGGTACTTATCTCATAGGCATATGATGAGAATTAAATGATCTAGTAAATGTAAAATCTGCTATGTATAAGAGATATATAAGTATTAATTATTATTTTCATGGGAACACATATAGTTTTCTATGATTTTTACACATATTTTATTTAAATTCCCACAGGATTTTTAATTATAAACCATAATCTAATACAAGCATTTTTGCATTTATAATAGACGATACCCAGGTGGGGGCTTCCCTGGTGGCTCAGAAGGTAAAGAATCCGCCCTTAGTTTGGGAGATCTGAGTTTGATCCCTGGGTTGGGAAGATCCCCTGGAGGAGGGCATGGCAATCCACTCCAGTATTCTTACCTGGAGAATCCCCGTGGACAGAGGAGCCTGGCAGGCTACAGTTCATAGGATTGCAAGGAATCGGACACTACTGAAGTGATTTAGCATGCCTATGCAATCTATAATTGTAATATTTGACATCATATATGATTTAAAATAGTTTTCTCACAAGTATTTAGATTTCGCTCACTCCCTGTTCCCACGCTGTCTCTTTAAATAGCACCAGCATTCCTCAGGTGCACTAGCCAGAAATCCAGGTGCCACCCGTGTTCCCGGGGTTTCCCTCTGAAACCTCTCCCCCCTTCTCTCGGTCACCACTGCTCCCTGCGCTCAGCCGCTTGTCATCTCTCGCCTTGTTTCCAAACGGCCTCCCCTACCAGCTCCCAACTAACTCTCCCCAAAGCAGTCAGAGTGCTCCTTCATAGAGGAAAAACTCACCGATTAGGTTATGCTACTGGTTGCAGACCTCCAGCGGTTCCACACTGTCCGACAGGGCTTTTGCAATTCCATCCCTGTGCAACCTCATTTCCTACCACCCTACTCTCCGTTACACTTCAGTCACAACAAACCCTATGGCAGTTCATCCAAGATGCGCTCTCCCCCACCTTGGGCCACTTCTCCTTCCCTCCCTACCGCCCCCCAACACTTTCCTACCTGAAGGGATGGGATTCCTGCTCCAAAACTCCCCCCCCCCCAACCCCCGCTTGCTGCTAGGCCCAGGAAGTGAAACGCTATGAGCACCCACAGCACCTCTGTGTGTGACAGTCTCTCCGTCGTGTCTGACTCTTTGCAGCCCCATGGACTGTAGCCCCCCAGGCTCCTCTCTCCATGGAATTCTCCAGGCCGCAATACTGGAGTGGGTAGCTTTTCCCTTCTCCAGGGGATCTTCCCAACCCCAGGGATCAAACCAGGGTCTCCCGCATTGCAAGCGAATTCTTTACCGTCTGAGCCACCAGGGACGCCTAAGAATATTGGAGTGGGTAAACTGTCCCTTCTCCAGTGGATCTTCCCTACCCAGGAATCGAACCAGAGTCTCCTGCATTGCGGGTGAATTCTTTACCAGCTGAGCTGCCAGGGACGCCCCACAGCTTCTGGCACGTCCCCTTTCTGGCCACGCGAGTGATCTCCCCATCTCCGAGGGCAGGATGAACTTGTGCTGTTCCCACTGCATCTCCTGCCCCATGGTTTCTCGTTGGAGTGGGGTCCCTGAGGCCCTGCTGTGCCCCCTCAGACCCTGGGCTCTCCGCTCAGGCCCGGGAGCTGGGGCTGTGGGCCCCCCACCGCCCGGAGGCTTCCTGAGGCTAAGGGCCACATCTGACCCTCAGACTGGGAATGCCTTGAGGCGCGCCTTTCTCTGAGCACTCAGCCTGGCTCCGTCCACAGGGGCTGCTGGTCCAGGAGGGACAGGGCGCAGCCAGCGCGTTTGGCCAACCCCCAAGGGTCCTTCCCAGTCTCTCCCTTCTCCACTCACTGTGGGTCATTTGAACCCTAAACAGCCTCGCTTATGTTCCTTCCTCATCTAGTCTGATTTTTCCCTTTTATCATTGCCCCTCGTGTCCATCTTTCTTCTGCCCCCTTAATCTAATATAATCACTCTCCCAGAGTGACGAAGACATTTCAAAGGTAAATGAACTCCATTATTGATGAGGGGAGGGGAAATTAGAACTCTGATAGACTGCTGATGCAACTGTAAGTGTAGCTTCTGAGCAAAAGGAAATTCAGTCATATCCAGAAACTACTTTGACCTCAAAATTCCCCGTCTTAAATGATATCTTACAAAAATATTAGAATATACATTCTGAGGAACATTTATAAGATTTTACATGTTAGCATTATCTCTAATAGGGAATCTAGGATGTACCTAAATATTTTTTAATGTAGAAATAATTAAATGAACTGAGTCCTATTTGTGCCCTGAAGTATTACTCAGTAGTTATAGGGAATGAGACAGGTATATGTCTCCTGTTTGTGTGTGTGTCTTATAGAAAGACTCATTGCATATACTATTAACAGAACATTTGGAACGTATTATTACAATTTTTCAGTCGCTGAGTCATGTCTGACTCTGCGACCTCATGGACTGCAGCATGCCAGACTTCCCTGTCTTTCACTATCTCTCAGTTTGCTCAGACTCATGTCCATTGAGTCAGTGATGCTATCTAACCATCTCATCCTCTGTCGCCCCCTTCTCCTTTTGCCTTCCACCTTTCCCAGCATCAGGAACTTTTCCAGTGAGTTGGCTCTTCACATCAGGGGGCCAAAGTATTGGAACTTGTTACAATTTATGTAAATAAAAATGTAAATATCAGTCTGTAAATGAACACAGACAGATCTTAAAGAGACATCATTGTCAGTGATTGCCACTGAGCCAGTGTGAGCTTGCAGGTGGACTGCAAGAACTAAGCAAAGATTTTATTTATAAAATATATTTTTGTATTGTTTAAATCTTGCATTGGCATATATGTGTTTTATTATCTGCTATTTCATCAAATGTGATAAATCTTAATTTTAAAAGACAATAAAACGTAGAAATTATGAAATTCTAAAGCTAAAGAATGAAAAGGGGTGAAAGTGACCAAGATACTTTCTTTTTCATTTTCCTTCTTACTTCCAAAGACACCAATACAAATAATCCTATAATGTAAGAAGGATGATTTTTATCATGCTCATTTAAAACCCAAGGAAAAATATAAAACAAGCTTAAAGAAGAAAAATGACCACACATGAGCCCTTAACTGGCTCAGTTTTCCCATCTTTAAGATGGAAAAGCTATGTTCTATGTATTGCTTTCAGAGGTGAGACAGAAAGTTTCCCCCTTGAAGCTTCCAACTTACTAATTCTCTCTCCAGCTGTCTCTAATCTCTTCTCCATTCAATTTTTTTTTTAATAACTATCTTTTATTTCCACTATCTTCTATAGGTTATTCCTTGTATTTAATAGCCCTTTCTTCACTTTAAGGAAGAACTATGACATTAACCTAGTTGAAAGTGTTTAAATCCTTTCAGATTTATCTACACCTATATAGGTAATATAGCAGAGCGGCTGAGCACAAGGGGTTGAGGGCCAGATTGTTTATGTCAGTTCCAGCTTTGCCACTTACAGTTATGCAATCTTGTGTTAACTTGACTGTACCTCTGTTTAATCATGATGATGATTATAACGCAAACTGCATAGATTTTTAAGGAGATTAAATGGGTTGATACATGCAACTCATTTGGAGCAGTACCTAGCACATGCTCAGCCTTTAATATGATAGCTTTATCATTATTTCTATTTTCTCAGTTTGAATTATCACATGTGACAGGTATACTGACTGTCTTCTGTTGCACTGAATTTTTTCATGAGCTTTTAAATTTTTGTTTAAGCACTCAAATTGCACGGAATTTTTTCCATGAGGCTCTCCTGTCAATTGGTTTCATTGGATGTGTTTCAGCGCAGACCTCCAGTTGCCCAACCTTAAAACAGGTCTCATATTAGGGGGTCTGTGCTAAGTTGCTTCAGTCATGTCTGACTCTTTGTGATCTTATGGACCATACCTTGCAAGGCTCCTCTGTCCATGGGATTCTCCAGGCAAGAATACTGGAGTAGGTTGCCATGCCCTACTCCAGGGGATCTTCCTGACCCAGGGATTGTACCTGCATTTCTTACATCTCCTGCATTGGCAGGTGGGTTCTTTACCACTAGCGCCATCTGGAAAGTCCATTAGGGATCTAGGGTTTTTCAAATTCTAGATGCTATTGTTATCCTTCAGCAATATGCAGCCCTGTGGAAATGAATTTCAGACTCAATGCTTCTGATTTCACATCCTAAGTTCCTATCATTCATCAGCACAGCCTCCCTCACAAGTATCTCAAGGATGCAAACCAGCATCAGCCTGCAGGAGATTGAGGAAGGTAATGAATAGAAAGTAACAAGTAAAATGGTCACCAGTTCAGGAAACGGAGCCACAGAAAATAAAAGTGATATGGGGCCAAAACAAAACTGGAAAATGAGGTCAGCAGAAAGTATTTCCAAGACTAGGGAGATCTGCACATGATTAAAGATTAAACAATCGAAAATAGAGTAGTCTTCAAGGGTATGATTTTTGTCTTACTCATTTCTATATTTCCAGCATCCAACACAATGGACCCAATAAGTGATTGCTGAATAATCACTAAGTAAAGATACATAAAGAAGGAAGGAAAGAAAAGAAGAAAGAAAAAAGAAGGGGAGAGAGGGAGGAAAAGAGGGAGGAAGAGAGAGGAAAGGAAAAGAAATAAGGGGAAAGGAAAAAAGAAAGAAAGAAACTGGCAAGAGGAAAATGAACGGCTTTCTTAAGAGTCGATATAAAATCATGGTTAGGATTTGGAGCTTTGGTGATACAGTCCTGGCTCTACTACTTACCAGCTTATGGGCTCAGACAAGTTTCTTACAAGTTTGAGTCTCAGTTCCCTCATTGGAGAGAAACTGAGATCTCAGAGAGGGTAACTTGGACAGTGTCAATCCCTTCCTTCACTCAGTAACAGTTTGTTGGCTGAATAGATGGCTACAAGATGAGTAAGAGAAAAAGCCTGTGTTCTTCTCCTTTAGAACATATTTTCCTTAAGGCAGAACTTGACACAATCACAATACAATGAACACTGAACAATTAAATGGGCCCATCCATATCAGGATATTAATAAAACATAAAATCCGGGCAACTATAGGCAAAACTGTACTCTCCTGAGGTCGCGGTCATCATTGTTGCTATTTTAAATTCCATAATTTGTTGGTATATTTAAGGTCAAATTAGATCTTTACGCAAACACCAAGCTTCCTGCAAGGATTACAGTCAAAAGGAATAAAGTGAAAGTGAGACATTGCCTTCTCCTCTAAAAAGGGGAGGATTTAAAGTCTGTTTAGAGGACAACATAAATTGTAGCCAATGCTGATTATCCCCTAACATTATCTGGTGTACACCTTCCAGAATGAAGCTGAAACTACGCTTATTTGGAGCCAAGAAATGGGAACTCTGGCTCCGTGATCTGATTTTGTACTGATAGAATGATAAGGATGAGCTGGGTTTATCGTGATCACAGAGTCATTCACCTATGGTGTTGACAATGGTGTTGAGGCTGAGGACCTGGTCATGTGGCTTTAATCCAACTAATGATACAAGGGAAGTCAATGTACCCAAAGGACAGCTCATCTGAAGCCAAAAGACCTAGGGTGAAGGTTAACTCTGCTGTTAATTTGCCATGGTGGCTCGGGAAACCACTTAATTTTTCTACTCCTTATTTTACTTATTTGAAATAAATATGCAGTGATCCCTGCCATGACTTACTCATAAGAATTAAGTCAACTAACAACCAGAATATCACCGTGTGAGGTTTTCAGCAACCTAGCCAGGCAGAAGTCTAGCTCTTGTCAAGGCTACAATCACCCTTAGTGTTTTGTGAGAGAATTTCATTTTCATGTCCCTAGAGTCTTGGATGGAGAAGGCAATGGCACCCCACTCCAGTACTCCTGCCTGGAAAATCCCATGGATGGAGGAGCCTGGTGGGCTGCAGTCCATGGGGTCGCAAAGAGTCGAACACGACTGAGCAACTTCACTTTCACTTTTCACTCTCATGCATTGGAGAAGGAAATGGCAACCCACTCCAGTGTTCTTGCCTAGAGGGTCCCAGGGACGGCGGAGCCTGGTGGGCTGCCGTCTATGGGGTCGCACAGAGTCGGACACGACTGAAGCGACTTAGCAGCAGCAGCAGCAGTAGCAGAGTCTTGGAAGTTGGGGCAGAGGGCGGGAGGAGGGGCTCAATGTTAACTCAGGTGTCCCCAAGCAGAATGTGGTAAGGAGAGGCCTGCTGGAAATCCTCACAAGTTGTAGAGGGGTGCAGGTCAGGAGAATAAAAGCTAAGGGCTTGGAGATGGACTAGGGGAGACTTTGAGGGCGCCTGGTGACTCATGACCTAAAGTTGGATCCAGGGACTTGGACCAAGAGATAGAGCGATGTGAAATTGCCTTTCGTAGCCTTACGAGTGGCATTTGAGTACAACTCTAGGCCTGCCAATCAAGCTGGCTATATGGATGAGAACATCACCTGGTCATAGAAAGTCAGACTTGGGAGGAACCACACTGGCTAAGAGGTGAGGCCCGGTCACTCGCTGGATGCCATCACTCCTCCAGGTCCTGGTGGGGCCTGCCAATTGGATTATCAGATGTGGAAGGTGATGGCCACCTTCAGAGTGCAATGACCTTACCTGCTGGGTCACCAGACTTCCGAACAAGAAAGTGGCCCCAAACACACTGTTTTTGTGATTGCTTATCAAAAGATCGTAGTCCTGGTCATCAATTCAGTACTTCATCAAAGGTGGGGGACATATCTTTCTAGGGATAGAACATGAGATGATTGAGGTGGTTACAGATACAGCATAAAAACATTAGTTCACTTGCTAATAATTATCTTTTATCCTTTCTAATAGACCCAGCAGAAAGTCTCTGATAAGTAGTGTGACTTTAACACCATCGTGGTGTTTGTAAATCTCCCTATTTAACAAAGAGTCTCTTTGTAGCCTAACTCCTACAGTAGGTAAAAACACATAATCTTGTATTTTCATTGTACATTTTACAGTTACCTTTAATTTATGGCACAGAATCATCCTGATTTTTCCATTTAGGATAGTATAATAAAAATTCCTTTTTAAGTAAATATACTTAAGTGTAAAATTACATTTAAAAATTCACTATTAAAATAAATACTTGAATAAATAAAAGAACAGATAACACCACACTATGGCAAAGAATAGTGATGAAAGTGAAAGTTGACTCTTTGCAACCCCATGGAGTGTAGTCCATGAAATTCTCCAGGCCAGAATACTGGAATGGGTAGCCATTCCCTCTTCCAGGGGATCTTCCCAACCCAGGGATCAAACTCAGGTCTCCTGCATTGCAGGTGGATTCTTTACCAGCTGAGCCACCAGGGAAGCCCAAGAATAGTGGAGTGGGTAGCCTATCCCTTCTCCAGCGGATCTTCCCAACCCAAGAATTGAACTGGGGTCTTCTCCTGCATTGCAGGCAGATTCTTTACCAACTGAGTTATGAGGGAAGCCCAAAGAATAGTGATAACTTTGGTATAAGGATAATGACAGTCTGGAGAGTGAGTTAATCAAGCAGAGCCCCATGAGGGTCAGACAGATAGGGAAGAGGGAAGGGAAACAGCATTTATGGGAAGCCTACTATGTGCCTTGACATTGCATGAGGCTTTTATTTTAATACCTTATTTGTTCAACTGATATACCTAGTGAATTTACAGAAGCACCATAGCAGAGAGAATTAAAAATACAGATTCCAAAGCCACTCACTAGCTATGGGACTTTGGGTAAGTGACCAACACTCTCTGGACCTTAATTTAGAGATTCCAGATTTAGCAAATAACAATACAGGATGCTAAGTTCTGTTTAAACTTCAGGTAAGCAATGGCAAATAATTTTTAGTCCAAGTATGTCCCACACGATATTTAGGTCACACTTAGACTTAAAAGCAACAGTTAGAACTGGACATGGAACAACAGACTGGTTCCAAATAGGAAAAGGAGT
>SJYT01038804.1:133770-219777 GCA_006410635.1 Cephalophus harveyi | reverse complement strand
GTCCATTCCTGAGTAAAAGGCCAAAGGAATTTCCACACCAAGGTCCACATGAATACATGTCCAAATGGGGTAACACATACAGTGCTACCCTATTTCTAGAGTAAGAACCTGACATTAATGGATCTGTAAGAACACTGACATTTCAGAACAGGGCTAATGGCCATGCCAGTTCACCTCTGTGGTCACAAATACTGGGTTTGTTCTCCTTTCAACAAAGAAAATACTCTAAATGGAAAAGCTTTACAGTCTCATATATTCATGATACCAGTTTTTACATCAGTCAGAATAGGATAGATTTTTTTTTTCTAGTAACATTTTCCAAAACTTATTGGCTTATAAATAGCAATGTTTACTTTTCATCTGTGCTGTTTGTACACTGTGGTGGGATGGCTCTGATCATAATCATTCTGACTCTAGGACCCAGGCTGACAGAGCAGGAATTAACTGGAACATTACTGATCATAGCAGAACCGCAAGTACATACTGATCATAGCAGAACCACAAGTACATACGACAAATATCTCCACCAGGAAATGATATGTGTCACTTCTGCTCACATTCCATCCACTAAAGTGATTCACATGATTAACTCTAAGCCCAACATAGTGCAGAAGAATAGTCCTCCAGAAGACAGTCAGTTAATGTCGATTAACAGTCATGGTCTACTATAGCGAATGTTCACTGCAGCACTATTCATGGTGATCAGGAACTTGTCTAGCTACCAAGAAGCGGGATGAATGAAAAATATATGACATACACATCTGTTGTTTTATGAGGCCTTAGAACTGATAATACACTTCAATATACTAGCAAGGATACATTTATCTAAGTACTAAGTTCAGATTTTAAAAAGAAGCAATCAGAAATTAAATGTATAACATAATATACATAATATGGTGAAGGTGAAGTCGCTCAGTCGTGTCCGACTCTTTGCGACCCCGTGGACTGTAACCTACTAGGCTTCTCCGTCCGTGGGATTCTCCAGGCAAGAATACTGGAGTGGATTGCCATTTCCTTCTCCAGGGGATCTTCCCGACCCAGGGATCGAACCCGGGTCTCCCGCATGGGAGGCAGACGCTTTAACCTCTGAGCCACCAGGGAAGCCATTATACATAATATAGTAGTTTTTAAAAACACATTAATGAAAAAACAGTTACTTTTTCAAGGATAAAAAACATATATCCCCATAAATATGTGGGAGTTCAATTGGAAGAAAATACAATANCGACCCAGGGATCGAACCCGGGTCTCCCGCATGGGAGGCAGACGCTTTAACCTCTGAGCCACCAGGGAAGCCATTATACATAATATAGTAGTTTTTAAAAACACATTAATGAAAAAACAGTTACTTTTTCAAGGATAAAAAACATATATCCCCATAAATATGTGGGAGTTCAATTGGAAGAAAATACAATACATAAGTTAGAGTGGGGTGAGTATATATGAAGGATGGGGGAATTTTTAAGTGGATATTGAGGGAATCAAGTTGATATTAAGTGATTCATATAAAAATAACAAAATAAAAAATAATGCCTTACAATGATTGATGATGGTGTGCCATGTACTGAATATGATCAACTCAATTCTATTCAATAGGTGTTCACTTCAAAAGAATTCTGGATCCTTTTCAAATATAAATGTGACTTAAGAAAGATAACTTATTAAATACTATCTGTATGTATACATTNAGTGATTCATATAAAAATAACAAAATAAAAAATAATGCCTTACAATGATTGATGATGGTGTGCCATGTACTGAATATGATCAACTCAATTCTATTCAATAGGTGTTCACTTCAAAAGAATTCTGGATCCTTTTCAAATATAAATGTGACTTAAGAAAGATAACTTATTAAATACTATCTGTATGTATACATTCTTTATAGTAAACTAGCTGTTGTGTTTTTGTCTTCATCAGACACTTAAGGAAATGATACAGTGTAATACAGATGTATTTTTAACAGGGAATAGATCATAAAAATGCCTAGTACAGGGGCGATGTCTAATAAATTGGTATCATTTTTATGCATAGAGCACTTTGCTGTGTGTATGTTATCTTACTTAATCATTATATCAAAGTAAAGGATTTTAACTACAATTTCATATAGAAAGAAACTAATGAGAGTAGGTAACTGAATTGTTCCAAATTTACAATAATAGTAAAAAATCCAGGTTATAATAGAAAATTCTGACTTGTGAATTCTTTTATTTCAGCTTTATTGGGGTAAAATTGACAATTAAATTCTAAGACATAAAGTATCAATCATGATGATTTGATATGTGTATACATTGTGAAAAGATTTTTCCTATCTACTTAATTAACACATCCATCACTACACACACACACACACACACACACACACACACACANCTCAAAAGCAGCCATAAACCATAGTAAACAAGTAAACAAGTTAGTTTGCTATAGGTTGTTACCCTGTCTTTTGTGCAAGAGATACTATACAACTGCATTAATCTTCTGGGGTTTCATGTTATACCTTGCCAAGCAGAAACATGCCAGTTCTGCATGACTTTGAATAGATATCAGCAAACTTCTTTTACTGAAGGGTTAGGTACTAAATATCTCCTAATTTGTAGGCCATATATTGGTCTCTGTCACTTTTCTTTCTTCTCCTCTTCCTTTTCTATCTTTTTCTTCTCAAAAAATCCTTAAAAATATAAAAATCCTTCTCAGCTTGCAGGCCCTACAAAACAAACCATGGACTGTGGTTTTCCTACTCCTGGTCTAGAAAAATGGTTTTAAAAGTTTTTCTTTTAAATGTTACAGATTTCAGTGGCAAACTTAAGGGGAATTAAATTACATCTACAGTTTTTCAGTTATTTAGCATGGTGTGGCTACTTGCGTGTAATTGTTTATTGTCTTGACCTTACTTTCTTATATATTCATAATTCAAGGTTTTCTCATGCTCCAGTAAATACCTAATCTTTCTTGCATTGCCATTTGACATTATACAATATCTTTTATTCCTTGCAAATTGTATGCCATTCTATAGTTATTTGCCTGGTCCACTTAATTTAACATTTTATTGTAGATGTTGCCTTAAAGATGTTTATCTCTGTTGAAGCAAAACATTTTCTTATCTGTTGAAAAAGTATGGCTGCATACCTTTAAAGTTTTGTAGCAAACAATTTTTTTCCCCTCTGTTAAGGTGTGGCAGTATTTGAGCTATGTGAACTCCTTAACTGCAATGCCTTTGCTGTGCCTGTGGGAAGCTGCACCAGAGCAAACCGTATTTTCAGGCAAAGTTTAACAGCATGCAGGAAGTGTTTCTATGTCCATCCAGGCTGTAGGTGGACTGTCTTTGAGGTAAATACTTGAGAGTTAATAAAAAAGAGTGTTGAGGGCTATTTAGAGACTTATAATACAAGACTCAAATCACGTTCTCCTTGGAAGCACAAAGAATTCTTTTTCTGGTGCTGGACCAAGTGTTAAGAATCAAATGAAAATTATTCATGAATTCACATGTTGGTTCATTGTAGTCCCACTTGTTTATTTTAGCTTTTATTACCTTACTTTTTTGTGTTGAACGTAAAAATATCAGTGTCAAAACCAGTGTCAAGGAGCTTGCTCCTATGTTTTCTTCAAGGAACTTTACAGTTTTAAGTCTTAAATTTGACTCTCTAATTCATTTAGAGTTGATTGCTATGTGTGTTGTAAGGCCAAGATCCAGTTTTATTCTTCAGCATGACTGTCCAGTTTTCACAACACCATTTATTAAAGAGACTTACCTGCTTAACGTGCATCTTCACTCAGTTGTGTCCCACTCTTTGTGACCCCATAGACTGTAGCCCACCAGACTCCTCTGTCCATGGGTTTTCCCAGGCAAGAATACTGGAGTGGGTTGCCATTCCCTTCTCCAGGAGATCTTCTCGCCCCAGGGAATGAACCCTGGTCTTCTGCATAGTACCTATCAAAATTCCAATGGCATTTTTTACAGAAATAGGAAAAACAATAGTAAAATTTGTACTAAACCACAAGAGGCCATGAACAGTCAAAGGAATCTTGAGATCAAAACTAGAGGCATCACATTTCCTTCAAACTATATCACAAAGCTAAAGAAATCAAAACAGTACAATACTGTAACAGAATAGATAACCCAGAAATAAACCCATGCCCGTATTGTAAATTAATTTATGGAAAAAGAGCCGAGTAATATGCAATAGAGATAAAATAGTTCAGATGGTAAAGAATCTGTCTGCAATGCAGAAGACCAGGGTTCATTCCCTGGGGCGAGAAGATCTCCTGGAGAAGGGAATGGCAACCCACTCCAGTATTCTTGCTTGGGAAAACCCATGGACAGAGGAGTCTGGTGGGCTAGTCTATGGGGTCACAAAGAGTGGGACACAACTGAGTGAAGAAGCACGTTAAATAGGTAAGTCTCTTTAATAAATGGTGCTGGGAAAACTGGACAGTCATGCTAAAGAGTAAAATATGGCAACCCACTCCAGTATTCTTGCTTGGGAAAACCCATGGACAGAGGAGTCTGGTGGGCTAGTCTATGGGGTCACAAAGAGTGGGACACAACTGAGTGAAGAAGCACGTTAAATAGGTAAGTCTCTTTAATAAATGGTGCTGGGAAAACTGGACAGTCATGCTAAAGAGTAAAACTGGATCTTGGCCTTACAACACACATAGCAATCAACTCAAAATGAATTAAAGAGTCAAATTTAAGACTTAAAACTGTAAAGTTCCTTGAAGAACACATAGGAGTAAGCTCCTTGACGCTGGTTTTGACACTGATATTTTTACGTTCAACACCAAAAAGTAAGGTAATAAAAGCTAAAATAAACAAGTGGGACTACAATGAACCAACATGTGAATTCATGCATAATTTTCATTTGATTCTTAACACTTGGTCTAACACCAGAAAAAGAATTCTTTGTGCTTCCAAGGAGAACGTGGTTTGAGTCTTGTATTATAAGTCTCTAAATAGCCCTCAACACTCTTTTTTATTAACTCTCAAGTATTTACCTCAAAGACAGTCCACCTACAGCCTGGATGGACATAGAAACACTTCCTGCATGCTGTTAAACTTTGCCTGAAAATACGGTTTGCTCTGGTGCAGCTTCCCACAGGCACAGCAAAGGCATTGCAGTTAAGGAGTTCACATAGCTCAAATACTGCCACACCTTAATAGAGGGGAAAAAAATTGTTTGCTACAAAACTTTAAAGGTACGCAGCCATACTTTTTCAACAGATAAGAAAATGTTTTGCTTCAACAGAGATAAACATCTTTAAGGCAACATCTACAATAAAATGTTAAATTAAGTGGACCAGGCAAATAACTATAGAATGGCATACAATTTGCAAGGAATAAAAGATATTGTATAATGTCAAATGGCAATGCAAGAAAGATTAGGTATTTACTGGAGCATGAGAAAACCTTGAATTATGAATATATAAGAAAGTAAGGTCAAGACAATAAACAATTACACGCAAGTAGCCACACCATGCTAAATAACTGAAAAACTGTAGATGTAATTTAATTCCCCTTAAGTTTGCCACTGAAATCTGTAACATTTAAAAGAAAAACTTTTAAAACCATTTTTCTAGACCAGGAGTAGGAAAACCACAGTCCATGGTTTGTTTTGTAGGGCCTGCAAGCTGAGAAGGATTTTTATATTTTTAAGGATTTTTTGAGAAGAAAAAGATAGAAAAGGAAGAGGAGAAGAAAGAAAAGTGACAGAGACCAATATATGGCCTACAAATTAGGAGATATTTAGTACCTAACCCTTCAGTAAAAGAAGTTTGCTGATATCTATTCAAAGTCATGCAGAACTGGCATGTTTCTGCTTGGCAAGGTATAACATGAAACCCCAGAAGATTAATGCAGTTGTATAGTATCTCTTGCACAAAAGACAGGGTAACAACCTATAGCAAACTAACTTGTTTACTTGTTTACTATGGTTTATGGCTGCTTTTGAGCTATAACAGCAGAGCTGAGTAGTTATAACAGAGACATTATGGCCTGCAAAGGCTAAATAATTAATTATTTGATAACTTAAAATTTGCCAACTCTTTAACATAGGACAGTGAGAAGACTCTAACCACTTCCTATGTAATGAATGACCTCTGACTCCTCAGAACTGAGGGACACAAAAGGTTTTTCCAAAAGTCTTTTAAACCACGATGGCTAAATTTCCTTTCATGGTTTTGCCCTTCTAGCTTCTCATGTTCTGTGCTCCATCTTGTTACTCTTTCTTTGCTACTGAAAATGTAAATAGTTGTAAAGGTGCAAACCCTATTAACCCAGACAGCAGGCCTGTTGATCACATGGTTGGTAAAATTCAATCAGACTGAGGTATTTCCACCTCCGATAATAACTGACTAAGATTCTTTAGTTAAAACATTATATGAATAAGACTGAAGTTGAATAATTCCACTGTAGATAAGTTGGTGTAAGCATATTGAGAAAGATACTATAAGAAATAACTACATTTCTACAAGGGTTTTGTTAAGGACATTGTCATTTATTATATCGAGGCTTCCCTGGTGGCTCAGTGGTAAAGAATCCACCTGCCCATGCACGAGACACAGGTTTGATCTCTGATCCAGAAAGATCCCCCGTGCTGCAGAGCAACCAAGCCCGGGCACAGCTACTGAGCCTATGCTCTCCAGCTCAGGAGTTGCAGCTACTGAAGCCCATGTGCCCTGAAGCCCATGCTCAGAAACAAGGAAGACACCTCAGAGAGAAGTCTATGCATAGCAACTAGAGTGTAGTCCCTCACTCTCAAAAACTAGAGAAAAGTCCGGGCATCAGCAAACACCTAGCACAGCAAAATGCAAATAAAATAAATAAAGCTATTTTAAAAAGTCATATTAAATATATTATTACATTATGGAATATCTCCTTTAAGGGAGTTGTATGAGGATGCTTGAGAAAATGTCTCAGAATTTGGCAACTGGCATGATTTTACTGTGAGGACAAAGTGTATACAGTAACTGGTTGTTCCATTTATCAATTTGTTCCCTCTCAGCTCTAAATTCACCCTTCATCGCCTGCTTTGCCAAAATGGTTATGGGCCCTTTAAACATGTTTCCTTTGCCAACTGGCACGTTGTTAAGCTTTGTCAATAGTTGGCATTGGAGGGACACCGCAGGGGGAAGGGTTTTGCTCTCAAGTTCTTGTGTGTTCTCTCAGCAGGCTCCTGGAGAAGGGCATGTAGTTTCCTTAGTGCCCAGTAACTATAGCAAAACTCTTGCCACTAACTGTGTAATGACCTTTTTTTATAATGCTCAGCGTCTTCTTCACCAGACTACTCAGCATGTACAACTTCTCCAGTGTGAGCCAGCCAGAAGGACCCACTCCCAGCAGCACACTGACCACCCATAGAGCCACAGCAGCCCTCTCCACAAGGACTAGATCTCAGTCCTGCCTGGGATAAAGAAAGAGCTATCTTCCTTCGGTTCTCTATGTCAGCCCTAAGGGTAGTGTCTGCTCCCTATATCTGCTATTCCTATATTCTTTAGGTGTCCTCTTTTATTCATACAACCCAATGCCTTTTTACTCCAACTTCTAGGCAGAATTAATAATTCTTTGTTGGGAAATAGATGGAGAAACAGTGGAAACAGTGTCAGACTTTATTTTGAGGGGCTCTGAAATCACTGCAGATGGTGATTTGATTGGTCAGAATTCTTTTGGCTGAAATTGACAGAAAGCTTAAAAACTTAAGAAAAATGCAAGAAATGTATTGCTTCATGGAATTATAAAGAAAACTGTTGATTAATAAGCATTTTTTAATAAACCACTTGACCACAATACATGAAATATGCTGATTGGAGAGGTAAAATCAAGTTCACACCACCAAAGGAGGGAGATAGGGTCTTGGTCAGCTGAATTACCCGGTTGAAAGTAAAAGCAGAGGTGATTTTCCAAAAGGAGAATCAAGACGCTGTCATGAAAGTACTTTACCAAGAAAGGTCTGTCTAGTCAAAGCTATGGTTTTTCCAGTAGTCATGTATGGATGTGAGAGTTGGACTCTAAAGAAAGCCGAGCACCGAAGCACTGATGCTTTTGAACTGTGGTGTTGGAAAAGACTCTTGAGAGTCCCTTGGACTGCATGGAGATCCAACCAGTCCATCCTAAAGGAAATCAGTCCTGAATATTCATTGGAAGGACTGATGTTGAAAGTGAAACTCCAGTACTTTGGCCACCTGATGCGAAGAACTGACTTATTGGGAAAGACCCTGATGCTGGGAAAGATTGAAGGCACGAGGAGAAGTGGACAACAGAGGATGAGATGGTTGGATGGCATCACCGATGTGATGGACATGAGTTTGAGTAGGCTCCAAGGGTTGGTGATGGACAGGGGAGTCTGTCCTGGTGTAGTCCATGGGGTCACAAAGAGTCAGATATGATTGAGTGATTGAACTGATAGATAATGGGCAAAGAAAAATTGCTGATGTTTCTATTAACATCAAGTCATGATGACTGAATGAATGGCCATATTATGAGTGGGGTAAAAAAGAAAATGGTGAGAATGCGTACATGAACAAATTTAGAAGATTGAGGCAAAAGTAACATTTTGCAGTGCCTCAGAAGTGTATTGCAGTGTCCTTTTTAATGTTATTATTTGGATTCAAAGTGTTTTCTTTCTTTCTATTTAGGTACATGCAGTTTTATACTAAAGATAAAAAATGTCTAAAATTTCTGATTTTTTAAAATCTTCTGATGAAGATATCCTATTTTCTCCAAACCATTACTGCTTGGGACTGGGGTTATCAAAATCAAACAGTTTCTGAATCAAACCGACGGTTTGTTTGTATACTTCTGGTTTTATTATATTTTTTCCCTCCATTTAACAGAATCTCCTCACTCTTACTCACTGTTTAGGGGAGTAGGGCTGAAGGGAAAGGGAATAGAGAATGATCTGACTCTGTACCAAGAACATTCAACAGTGGATGTTTTCTGTAGGATCTCGGATGATTAGACGGATAGCAAATCAGCTGTAACCTGGCCTGTCATTCTCCCAGATCTCAGGATTCCCAGTAAGGGCTGCTGCTGCTGCTGCTAAGTCGCTTCAGTCGTGTCCGACTCTGTGCGACCCCATAGACGGCAGCCCACCAGGCTACAGGGAAGCCTGGTGTGCTGTGATTCATGGGGTTGCAAAGAGTCGGACACGACTGAGTGACTGAACTGAACTGAACTGTATTAAACTTTCTCTATTAAAATGACTCTGCTTTCTCTCTTCACTGAACTCAATTAACACTCTAATTGTTTCTCTTACTTATTTGGGCACTGGAAAATTCAGAGTTAAAATATCTATGCACATGTATGTGTATCCACTTACATATATTTACATACACGCTCGTATAATGTACAATTTAATATATTAAAATATTTTCTCTTATATCTGGTAATATGGACTTTCCAGGTGGTGCTAGTGGTAAAGAACCCACCTGTCAATGCAGGAGACTTAAGTGACATGGGTTAGATCCCTGGGTCGGGAAAATCCCCTAGAGAAGGGAATGGCAACCCACTCCTGTATGCTTGCCGTCAGTCCCATGGATAGAGCAGCCTGGTGGGCTACAGTCCAAGGCGTTGCAAATAGTTGGATATGACTGAAGTGACTTAGCATGCATACACACATCTGGTATTATATTTTACACTCTGTAGAGAAAGGAATTAATTGGATACTATTCATGTACTTCCTATGATATATTACATGATGCAAGTATTAAATTACTAAACAAACAAATATACCAGAGAAGCTGTGCTAAATATAATTAATTATAAACATTTTAGTATATGCTTAGTTCTGACCACCAATCCCTGAAAAGTTGATAATCCAGTGATGCCTATTGAAGGATTTTCGTCCTGCCTCTAGGGTTGCTGAATGGCACAGTTGGCTCTTGCGCCTTGAAATCTGGATTCATTAAAGTCTTCTGACTTCCTGCCGCGGCTCTTTCTAGCACTGAGCTCACATATGCTCTCACCACCCGCTGTGTGCCGATGGCACCTGCTATGGCTGCCTCGACTACAGGCTTCTCATCCGCGTGAGCAGTTCTGTTTCCTTCAGGAAACCCTGCCACTTAGACAGGAAAAGGAATGGATTTCTCTAAGAACGCTGAGAGAAAAACCATCAGCAACAAAGTAAACATTCTTCTTTGGTGTTTCTTGCTTCTCCTTTTGATATACCCCTAGGCTATGAGAAAGGAGCCGTCTCTCAAAGCTTTAACTTTTGCTGATGACCCTTTAGGAAAGGAAGTACCAAGAAATCTTTTAAGATCACTGAATTCAGCAGTAGTATAGTTGGAAGATCTAAATCTTGTGCCTGGGAGAAGACATCAGGAGAGTGGGGGAGTCCTGAATATGTCTGTGTCTACCTCTAAGTCATCAATTAAAACTAAGTGCTAGCTTATGACCAAGAACATGAATATGAATCTCAGCATTTTAAATATCTGAAGTTGGAAACTATATGTTCTACACTAAACAATTATTAGAGTAAGTCATGGTTTCTCCCCATAATACACAAGCATGCCATTATTAAAACTGAGGTCACAGAAGATTATTGAATGACATGAAGAAATGATTTCCTATATTATTACATTTAAATAAAAGCTGTTATGAGGTAGTGAATATAAATTTTATTTTTAAGCATATGTATTCCTGAAGACACCACATGTACCCAGACACCTTTGTAACAGGTGAATAAAAAAATGTGGATGGTTGTTTTCTCAGGGTTATAGAACAATGAGTGACTTGTGC
This sequence comes from Cephalophus harveyi, assembly GCA_006410635.1. Classification (NCBI taxonomy): domain Eukaryota; kingdom Metazoa; phylum Chordata; class Mammalia; order Artiodactyla; family Bovidae; genus Cephalophus; species Cephalophus harveyi. The sequence goes on along the minus strand of SJYT01038804.1, from coordinate 209,048 downwards.
TACCTTGCTCGTACTTTTCTGAAACCTTAAAATTCTCTGTAATAAAGTTTAATTCTTTACATAATTAGAAAAAAAACACACATTTTTGAAAAGGCACAGAAATGATTGAAATAGCCAAAATTTCAAATTCAGGGAATACCTATAATCCCAGATATAGTTATGGAATAGAGGCATTCATTGTTTGGTTTTCTTGGTATTTATTTTTAAAAATACTTGCTGTTTAAGATTAATTGCTGATCTCATCAAAACACGTAGCAAAAAGTAATCTCTAGAATCAAAACTTTTGATCAGTTGGCTTCAGTGAATCAGTTATTCAACAAGATAAATCTCTGAGCGTATAGTCAACATGGAGATGCTTTTATCCAATAGATGCATGGATAGATCAAATAGATAGTTGATAGCATATAGATGAGATATATAGATAGATAGATATAACTGGATGATAGATGAATAATGTCTAACAATATATTTGTCACAAATTTAAAGAAAAGGAAATTAATGTTTTTAAAAGACTCATCTCCTCCATGCATGCATTTTAAATATCTGAAGTTGGAAACTATATGTTCTACACTAAACAATTATTAGAGTAAGTCATGGTTTCTCCCCATAGTACACAAGCATGCCATTATTAAAACTGAGGTCACAGAGGATTATTGAATGACATGAAGAAATGATTTCCTATATTATTACATTTAAATAAAAGCTGTTATGAGGCAGTGAATATAAATTTTATTTTTAAGCATATGTATACCTGAAGACACCCACATGTACCCAGACACCTTTGTAACAGGTGAATAAAAAAGTGTGGATGGTTGTTTTCTCAGGGTTATAGAATGATGAGTGACTTGTACTACCTTGCTTGTGCTTTTCTGAAATCTTAAAATTCTCTGTAATAAAGTTTAATTCTTTATATAATTAGAAAAAAACACACATTTTTGAAAAGGCACAGAAATGATTGAAACAGCCAAAATTTCAAATTCAGGGAATACCTATAATCCCAGATATAGTTATGGAATAGAAGCATTCATTGTTTGGTTTTCTTGGTATTTATTTTTAAAAATACTTTCTGATTAAGATTAATTGCTGATCTCATCAAAACAGGGAGCACAAACTAATCTCTAGAATCAAAACTTTTAATCAGTTGGCTTCAGTGAATCAGTTATTCAACAAGATAAATCTCTGAGCGTATAATCAACATGGAGATGCTTTTATCCAATAGATGCATGGATAGATCAAATAGATAGTTGATAGCATATAGATGAGATACATAGTTGATAGAATATAGATGAGATATATAGTTGATAGAATATAGATGAGATATATAGATAGATATAACTGGATGATAGATGGATAATGTCTAACAATATATTTGTCACAAATTTAAAGAAAAGGAAATTAATGTTTTTAAAAGACTCATCTCCTCCATGCAGACAGTGTTGCATTTGCCTAACCAGAGGTTTTCTTCACATGTGAAAGTGAGATAAAAGCAGCCAATCTTAGAAAGTGAAAGTGAAGTCACTCAGTCGTGTCCGACTCTTTGTGATCCCATGGACTGCAGTCTACCAGGCTTCTCTGTCCATGGGATTTTCCAGGCAAGAGTACTGGAGTGGATTGCCATTTCCTTCTCCAGGGGATCTTCCTGAACCAGGGATCAAACCCAGGTCTCCTGCATTGCAGCCAGACACTTTACCCTCTGAGCCACCAGCCAATCTTAATTGAGTACCTATTATGAAATGCTAGATATTCAGCAAAACATTTTAATGATAGTTAACATGTTATTATATAATATATCATATATTGTTATAAAATGATAATATATCACAAAATAATATATACTATGTAATAATAATTTACTATCAATAATAAAAATAAAAATATTGCTACCATTACTACTGCTACTATTTTTTAAGTGTTATAATATGCCAGACATTTTGAAAAGCACTTAATCAATACCATTGTATTCTATTCACTGTAGTGCTCTCAACTTTCCTATGAGGTAGACATCGCTATTTTCAGAAAAGGAAACAGAAGATCAAAGAAATTGTCTTGCTGAAAATCACAAGTAACTGTAGTATTTACATGAAGATATTTTTACAAACAGTTCATGTAACTCAATATCAAAAAACAAACAATCCAACCAAAAATGGGTAGACCTAAATTGACATTTCTCCAAAGGTGACATACAGATGGTCAATAGGCACATGAAAAAGACGCTCAACATCACTAATTATTAGAGAAATGCAAATCAAAACTCTGGTGAGAAATCACCTCATGCCAGTCAGAATGGTCATCATCTAAAAGTTTACAAATAATAAATGCTGGAGAGGATGTAGAGAAAAGGGAACCCTCCTACACTGTGGCTGGGATAGTCAACTGGTGTAGCCACTATGGAGAACAGTCTAGGGGGTTCTTAAAAAAAACTAAAAATAGAGCTACCATATATACAGCAATCCCACTTGTTGGAAAACATCAGGGAAAAGCTCCAGTTCAAAAAGAAAATTGTATCCCAGTGTTCATAGCAGTAGCAGCACTATTTACAATAGCCAAGATATGCAGCAACTTAAGGGTCCATCAACAGATGAATGGATAAAGAAGATATGGGATATATTTACAATAAAATATTACTCAGCCTTAAAAAAAAAAAGAATGAAATGAAACCATTTGCAGCAACATGCACAAGCCAAAAGATTATCCTATATGGAAAGTAAGTCAGAGGACCACAAATATAATACAATATCACTTATATGTGGAACCTAAAAAGAGATACAAATGAACTTATTTACACAGCAGAAAGATTTTTATAGACAGAAAACAAACATGGTTACCAAAGGAGAGAGAGTTGGAGGAGGGATAAATTAAGAAAGTGTGATTAATAGATACATACTACTGTGTATAAAAATAGATAAACAATAGGTCCTACTGCATAGTACAAGGAACTATATTCAATATCTTATAATAACCTATAATGGAAAAGAATCTGAAAAAGTATATCTATATCTTTACAGATATCTTTAGCTACTGATTTTCACATGGTTTAGTGCTTTGGGCTAGCCTAGAAGATACTGAAACGAGGCACTTGGGTTTCTTAAGCCCAGGGATGTAAGGATCATCAGCAGAAATGAGCTATCAAGGATTCTATCAACACTGAGTGAACTAACAAGAGAATGAGACAAAGGGAAAATGGAATGGAAAATAGAATCAGATTCTACTCTTATTTTCTAGGTCCATGGAGGCTAGGGAGGGGTAGTGGTTTTTCTAATTATTTTGGACCCTAGCACTGATAGCATAGCATTATGTGGGCATGACTTACTTTATGAAGTCAGAAATCTCTTGAAGAGATAGCTGTATCTTTGAATAGATAATTCTATTCAAAGCAGTGACCAGCATGAACATTATTGTTGAATGAAAACTCTGAATGCAGTTAGAATTCACAAATTTCAGTGGCTAATTTTCTTTGTAATATCCATGTAAAACAACAAATCACTGGATTAACAACTAGAAAACTAGAATTCTAGGGCACTTCTATATATTGCTGCAACTTTCTTGATCTTCATATTCTTTCTCCATCAAGTGGTAATATGTAGAATTTATAGACTTTTTACAAAATGCCAATGACATAGTAAGTTTGGAAACAATTTAGACAGCACTAAAGACTGTGGGATGTGTCATATGGAACATGTGTCAATATGAAAGACACTTTTTATTATCAATTTCTTCAATGGAGGTCAACTTTTCAAATAACTTTGAGTTTTTCTTTTCTTATTACAAAAGTAATATATCTTCATGGCTCAAAGTGTCAAAGTTCAGGAAAAATAATTCAAAGTCCTCTGTGTAATGATGTGTTGTAATGATGACTGCCTAATACCAGTTTGTGAAAGTCAATTGTTTTTTTCTCTTCCAAATGATATGTTCAGTGATACTGTGTTGGTAGCCTGAACTCAATCAGGATGAGATTATTTACACCATGGAAATTGGCAAATGTTACAAAGCTGGACTTTTTGGACCAGTTGTTAAGCATTTATTAATGAACCACTGTCCACAATCTTTGGACTTAATCAGTTTGGTGAATCTTAAATCAGATTGCTATCCTTGTCTTAAGTCAAAAATTGAAGAGATTCAAAAGAAGAACCAGACAGTCTGCCTTTAGCCTGTCAACCTCCAACAGAGTATACACAGTATCTATATAAGCCATGAAGAAGCATGCTTATGAGCCCTAAAGACCTGTATTGCCTTAGTCCTTTGCATTCATTAGGCATGGGAATGAGTTATACAACCCATGTGATCTTTCTTTCGTCCTCCTTTCATTGTTCCTTTCTTTCTTTTCTTCCTTTCTCCTTCCTTCTCTTCCTTTTTCCTTCCTTCCTTCCTCCTTTCTTTTTTGAATTCTAACCACTAAATGCTAATGCTTACAGATTTTCAGATCTTTTGCTGGTGCCCAAGCTGTGTCATTAGTGTTTTATTCTTAAGGAGAGCATTTCAGATCTTTGCATTGATGGTCAAGAAGTAGGGTTCTTAGCCTTTCCTTGGACATCTGATTTCTCTGTTCAGGATCCAAACTATGTACAGTGCCAAGACACTATTTTGGTGGCAAATAGGTTCTGGAGCGCCAACCCCACTTGCTTTTTATCCCTGTATTTTATGTAACTATTTTCATAGCTGTCACCACCCTAGAACATAAGGAACTAATTTTCTAGGGATTTCAGTAGTTCAGCAAAGACATTTGAAACATAAGACTTATTTTCTCCATACTTAACGTTATTCAGTCCATATATACAAAACTTTAAAATGACATTTTGTCCACCAGAGGGCACTCATATTGTTCCAAGTATAGCTAAGAATTATGATGATTTGAAGATAAATCTGTGACAGAGAAATGAAAAGAACCCCCCAAAACTATTCAAGCCTTAACTAAATACCAAACAGAAGAATAAAACCAAATTTTCTTTATTCCATTTTATTTTCTCTCTCCCTACCCTATTACCTCCCGCTACACACAAAAAAATTCTTAAGTATATTCGTTAATTCACAAAAGAGAAAAAAGGGTTGGGACTAGGGTGAAATGCTGCGTTCCATACTTTAAAAGTGCCAGCTTTGCAGGAGAATATATTTTTCTTTAAAATGTGGGAGTGTTGGAAGAGTGGAAGAACATCAAGAAATTGGTTTTCATAAAGTTACCTCCTTGGTGTTTTAAGATGATATGTCTCAAGTTGTTTTCTATCGTGAAGCTGATGAACTGCATGCTTCAGATGACAGGGCTTCTGCCCTTGTCTTGGAACTTTACACTTCTCAGGCACTAGAAAGATCAGAGGCTGCCACAAGATTGCGGTCTAGCGTGTTGACAGCCTCAACCACAAGTTATTCCAACTTCTCACAAAAGCAAAATAAACTTGTGATTTCTGAGACATGTTGTGTAGCTCATTAGTGGTTTCAACTAAGTGCTGTTTATTGATCTTAAAATCTCTCTCTTTTCAATGCAAGGGACTTTCACCTATGTCTCCATATTTTCCAAACACTCCAGCATTATGAACTCAGCAGTTAGATCCTAGTAATTGCTAAGTTTAAGCCGCTAGATCTGAGGTAAGGATTCTATCTCATTCCAGCTATATTATCATGTCAAACATTTGCTTCATCCAATCTGTTTCTCTATAGGGGCATTTTTATTCACACCTTTCAAAATTAGGCCTGTCAAAAGACCCATCAAATCATCTCTGCCTCAGAATTTCTCAGATGTGAAAAGTCTGAATTTCTTCTCTATTTAAAAAGTATTCAGTTAAACCAGTCCAGAATGATCTGAAATCCAGCTATGTAGTATCTGTGTAGTGCAAACACACATACCAGAGGGAAGAAATAATGAGACAATTTAAGTTTTGTGTCCATTTAGAAAATTGATGTCAAAGCAATTATCAGAGAATTGCTAATGAACATTTATGAGCTTGAACTTTATAGCCTGACCCAAAGTTGCCAGGTACTGTAAATCTTTGAAAAAAATTGCCCTTTAGCACTGCCAAGACCAAAAGCTAAATTGGCCCACCTTCCCCAATTTACATCTGGGTTCAGTTTGCTCTCAGTTAAAAGAGCTTAACCCATAGTGCTGACTTGGTTTCTGTTCAGATGGGAAAGCAGCTATGTTATATGAAAGGAGCAGAAATAGGTGGATATCTTTTTATATCCTCCCTTGAGGGGAAAATAGTGCTTTATTAAGTTTGGATAGTCGTTATATAATTGCCTGGTATTAGGGAATCAGTTGGTTTGTTGCTGGATAGTATCTATTTGGTTTAGATAGTTCTTTTTTGAAGTATGCAGTTTACTGATCAGAAGCTGTCAGAAATAAAGTACATTATTACAAGGGTTTTAAACTGAGTAGGAGTAAGATGAAGAGAATTAACTCTCTAATGCCTTAGATAGGAAGCAGAAAGAATTCCATTAATTCAGGTTTAACATGAGAAATATAGTAGATGTAAAAGTTATTTTTAATATAGGTGGAGAATGGAAAATAGCAATAAGATTAAGGACAATGTTAAAGGGCCATGATTTACATTGAGTTTTTGTTGTTGTTGTTGTTTTTTACTAGTTCTTCTCGTGAATGTGACAGTTGGCAATTACTTTAAAAGTCTAAATTTTTCAGGGCAAATCAGCTTCAAGTTGGGAAAGATTTATTCCAGATGGGTATTATAAGATGTGTTATAACTTTACTGACTAGATTTAAAAAGCTGAGTCAGCTTCTGTTTATTAAATAACAGTAAGTAAACAGTACTGTACACACATATATATCCATTGCGTTTTTCTCTTTGTCAGTGATTTAGTCACTAAGTCGTGTCCAGCTCTTGCGGCCCCATGAACTGTAGCCTGCCAGGCTCCTCCATTCATGGGGTTTTCCAGGCAAGAATGCTGGAGTGGATTGCCATTTCCTTCTCCAGGGGATCCTCCTGACTCAGGAATCAAACTCTAATCTCCTGCATTGCAGATAGATTCTTTACTGAGCTACCAGGGAAGCCAATGACCTAATCAGTATTGATTCATTTTTGTCACATCTCAGTTCAGTTATCACTTCCCCAGGGAGACCTTCAAACACCTTGATTAGGTCAAATCCCCTCCTCCTTGCCTACTGCCCACATCCCTATGATAAATTTTAAAAGCATCATAATTCTCTTCTTGTAGGAGTTACCAAACTTGAAACTTTACATTTGTGCATTTCTTTAGCAAATGTCTATAAGTTGCCCAAGGACATAGACCTGGTTTAGTTCTCCACTGAGTCACCAGCCTCTAGTACAGTGCCAGTTAAGCACGAGGTAGTCAATGCTTATTTATTTATTGGATTATGAATGAATAACTATGAGATTAATGCCATGTTACAAAGTAGTTAATAAACTCAGTAACAGAGTTGGGTGGGACTCAACCCTTTGTCTTACTTTCTTTTCCCAATGTATCTTATCTGAAAAACTATAGATCAAAGCATTATGACTCAAATCAATACAACAAGTATAAACTAACTAACCAAATTTGCTTTCATCAGGATAGTAAAAATAAATCAAGTGACCATCAGCAATATTCCGGGTGAATGATTATTTGCAAAGTAAACATCATTAAGTCAAATGAAATGTCTCCTCAGAAAATTTATACTTATTTTTTTTAAGAGAGTAGAACAGGATTGTACTTTATAAGTCTGCATCTGCTTAGTTGTAAAAAGCAGACACTTCCTAAAATAGGTAGATCAGTTAAGAACAGGGTTTTCATTTTCTTTACTGTTCTTTATATGATAACATAAACACTTAGTTTTGATCTAGCAGACAATAAAATTACAACCCAAAAAAGAGAATTGAATTGCATGAAGCTTATGTCAGTTTTCATATTAATTTGCTAGTTTGCTTGGGCTGCTATAACTAATACTACAGATATTTGTTACAGATAGCTCTACATTTCAAGTTAATATAGAATCGTAATTGCAGAATTATTTTCTGTATGGTAATTCTAGATTCAGAATAAACATATAGCAGTGGTTTAAATAGAAATGTACTTCTCAACATTCTAGAAGCTAGAAGTCCATGATCAAGGTGTCAATAGGACTTGTTTTTTCCAAACCTCTCTCCTTGGCGTGTAGATAACCTTCTTCTCCATGTTGTCTTCAGAAGGTCCTTCCTCTGTGTGTGTCTGTGTCAAAGACAAAGCAAGAATCTTGAAAATAGTATAAGTGACTCATACTGAGGAGTCTCAATAAAATTAACAGCTAATTCCTCAGAAGCTATGAAGACAGAAGGCAGTAGAATAACATACACAAAGTGCTAAAAAAATTTTTTTTAATTATAAGGAAATGCTATGAGCAATTCTATGTCAAAAAAATTAGATAACTTAGATGAAATGGGCAATTTTCTAGAAAGATACAAGGTAACAAAATTCTCACCGTAGCTTTTGAAGTCCTTTATGTTTTTGTCCATACATGGTAGTATCATCTATCATCATACTCCCTTTAATATATTATACCTCAATTAGTCTGATTCTCATTCAGTTTCCGGCATCACAGTGTACACAGAGGTCTATTCCTTTAACTTGTTGATTGTTCCATTTTATCTTTGAGGACTCAGTTTAAATGCTATTTCTGCAAAGACATTTTCTTGAAATCCTTATAAGTAATTATTCATTAAGGTAATACTTTCTGGTTTATCAAGGACTTCCCTGGTGGCTCAGACGGTAAAAGCCTCTGTCTACAATGCGGGAGACCCGGGTTCGAGCCCTGGGTTGGGAAGATTCCCTGGAGAAGGAAATGGCAATCCACTCCAGTACTACTGCCTGGAAAATCCCACGGACAGAGGAGCCCGGCAGGCTGCAGTCTATGGGGTCACAAAGAGTCGGACACGACTGAGCGACTTCCCTTCTGGTTTATCAAAGATAATTTCCTTCTCAATGCCTTTCCTTCAAATACCTGATAGGCTTCTAATCTAGTTTCCAATCAGTTCTACATTCTAATAATCATGTCGTAAGTTCTTTCCTAGATAAAATTCTCAAGGCTGACTTGAGTCTTTATTTTTGAAGCTCCCAGGGTAATATTTCTCAACTTAGTAGTACACATCTTAAGGCCAGACAAAATTAGAGACAGAGACTTGGGGAAGCCTCACACCTTTAATCTAGTCTTCACTCTAGAGTACTGTATAAATCGGACAATGTGACTCAAAGCCTCTTTAGATTTCATTTATTATGGCTTGGGGTTTTCAGACAGGATTTTTTAGAGGACCAAAATTTGAGATTCTCAATATTCTCTTATTATCTGACAACTATCCAACTATTCTGGATTTCTCTTTATTTTTCTTGAAAGGAGGAAATAAACTCCAATTTACATGATTATTCTGAGTCTTTTCAGCTACATCACCTAGACAGAGTTTTTCAACCACACCACTGTTGAGATTTTAGATCGATAATTACATATTGAAAGGAACTATCCTACTCATTATAAGATGTTCTGTAGCATTCCTAACCTCTACTCACTAGAATTCTGTAACCTCACCTTCATCTCTAGTTATAACAAACAAAAATGTCTCTAGACATTGCCAAATATCCCTGGGATGCAAAGTCACCCCCAATTGAGAACTGAAACCACAGGCTCAACAGGCTCATCTTATGCTTTCAAATTATCGCAGGCACTACATTTATCTTGTTCAAATTTATAGCATGGGCCTCCATTTTTCCAACCTTTGAGAGTTTCCTGACTGCCTAACACATTACTGAGAGGTCAGTATCACCTATTTTAAATATTTGTTACAGATAGCTCTACATTTCAAGTTAATGTGCAATCATAATTGCAGAATTATTTTCTGTATGGTAATTCTAGATTCAGAACAAACATATACCAACATTTATATTATATTATATTTATATACAATACACACACACACACCCCCCAATATAAATTTATCTCTTACATGTAAAAATACAATTCTGATATTTGGTGGGTAGCCTTCTATGTGGGGTTTTAGAAACCCCAGCTTCTCTGTGTTGGTTCTGTCATTTTCAACACATAGCTTCAAGAATTGCCATGTTCATATGTTTCAAGTCATAAACAGAAAGAATATGGAGTATTATATAAAGGAAGAAGTCGTGAGCTGGATTGGGATATAAGGAAATAAGTTTGAAGATTGCTCTCAGTGTCTGCTGCTTTCACTTATCACTGTTATATCCTCTCATTGTACCTTGTATTTTTTCATCACAACTGTAATAATTATTTTATTTTTATACCACAATTATATACATATATGTATGTATCACACTTTTATGTATCACACAATTATAATAAAGCAATTATTTGATCAGCTACTGGTTTATTATCCATCTTTCCTCAAGGGCAATACACTCCACAAAGACCAGAACTATATCCATCTTGTTTGATGCTGTATTCCCAGACCTAGCAAAGTTCTCGCCATTGAGTACTTTCTCAGTAAAGAGTTGTTAAATGAATGGATAAAAGAATAAATAAATGGATTAATTAATATGATAGATGTGGCCTTGATTTAGACATACTTTAGTAAATCTTTACAATAATGAATTATCCTTTGCCAGATGCAGATCTAGACATCAGTCAACAGGAGATAATGTCTGGCTGTCCTAGCAGAACAGCAGAATATCCTAGTGAGGGAGGGTAAGGACGGGGATGGGGGCTTCCCTAGTGGTTCAGTGGTAAAGAATTTGCCTGCAATGCAGGAGATGCAAGAGATGCAGGTTCGATCCCTGGGTCAGAAAAATCCCTAGACAAGAAAATGGCAACCCCCTTTTTTTTCCCCAGTATCCTTGTCTGGGAAATCCAATGGACCGAGCAGCCTGGAAGGCTACAGTCCACAGGGTTGCAAAGAGTTGAACACGACTGAGTGACTAAGCACACACACACACGCACACACACACAGGGATGCAAGTAAGAAAGAGTTCAGTGTAGAAGCCACGAACTTTCTCTTCCGATTACAGGTCTCATGCTTACCCTGCTTAATTGGATTATTTACAGCTAGCTCTGCTCTCTGCCTTACAGTAAGGAGAAAAAGGGCTCTGGAGATTCCAGAACCCACGTTTTACTGATCGTGTTAGTTCCTGAGTCTCCTTCTGCTGCTTGTGATGGTAAATTGTATGTCCGCTTAACTGAGCCAAGATATGTGATCAAACATTATTCTGGATGTTTCTATGATACTCTTTTGAATAAGATTAACATTTAAATTGGTAGACTTTATGGAGGCAAGATTGCCCTCCATAACATGACTGGCCCCACCCAATCAGCTGAAGACCTAAACAGAACCAAAGACTGCCCTCCCCTAAGCAAGAGGGGATTCTGTGGCGCAGGGCCTTGACTTGAACTACCGCATCAGCTCTTCTCTGGGCCTCTGCTCTGCCAACCCACCCTTCATATACAGGACTTGCCAGCCTCCGTAATCATGTGAGCCAATTCCATAAAGTAAATCATATAACATCCTATTGGTTCTGCTTATATGGTAGAGTTTAACACACTGCTCATGTACATGTACTGATTCCAGACGTCATTCTAAGTAACAGTATTGCCCTTATACTTTACACGACTACCTACTTCCAAAGAATTTGTATTCATGTCTGGAATGAAAAGTGGTCTCAAGACCTGTAGGAACTAGACTCTACTTATCTAGTCCCAAACTGATTTATTTCACTTGGCTTTAGCCCCTTGACTTGACTTCCCTGGTGGTTTAGATGGTAAAGCATCTGCCTGCAATGCAGGAGACCTGGGTTCAATCCCTGGGTCGAGAAGATCCTCTGGAGATGGAAATGGAAACCCTCTCCAGTACTCTTGCCTGGAAAATCCCAGGGATGGAGGAGCCTGGTAGGCTACATTCCATGGGGTCGCAAAGAGTTGGACACGACTGAGCGACTTCACTTTCACTTTAGCCCCTTGGGGGCAAATACTGTATTGTATCCATCTTTGTATTCCTAGCAGCCAGCCCATAATAGAAGATTTTTTAAAGTGTGCTGAATTAAATGAATGAACGAATGAATGGCTCAATACTTACATGTTAAAATACAAGTCCCCATCACAAACTTTTCCTTTCATCTGGCTCAAAGCAAGGAAAATTCTGGTGTGATCCCCAAACCATCACCATTACCCACTTTCCCATATTTCTGATTACTTTCAGTATATTATGGTCATACAGTATAACTAAACTGTAGTTATATATTGAATGTGTTCCCTTAGGGACAAACTAAGGCAAACATACAGGGTCTGGGCTTTTTTTTTTTTTTTTTAACCTTCTTGTAGAAGAACTTGGGGAGCCAAACTCAAAATACCTGAAGCAATTTTTCAGTCTGGGTTGACCTGAGTTTAAGTTGTAACATTGCTGCTCTTTAGTCATGTGACCTCTCAAGTCTTAGCTTCCTCTTCTGTAAAATGGGCATCATCATCATCACCATATCATCAATCACCATAATAATAACAATAATGCTACATCATTATGCTGTGGTGTGGATTAAGTGAGATCAAGAATATAGAGCATTTATCAAAATGCCTGAATATAGTAACAGTGCAACAAACACTAAGCGTTGGTAGCTATCACAGGTGTACCTGTTTCACTGCACTTCACTTTACTGCACTTCACAGATAAAATGAGTTTTAGGTTGTTTTGACCATTTGCTTGTTTTGATATCACAAATTGTAGGTTTGTGACAATCTTGCATCAATCTATCAGCACCATTTTCCCAACCGCCCTTGTTTATTTTTTGTTTCTATGTCACATTTTGGTAATTCTCAAGCTATTTCATGCTTTTTCTTGTTATTATATTTGTCATGGTGATTTCTGGTTGATGAACATTGAAGTTGCTATTTTAATTTGGGGAGAGTCACCCAGAACTGTGCCCATACAAGACGGTGGCCTTGAGAAATGTCTGTATTCCGACTGCTCTACCAATCTGCTGTTCCCTCTTCTCTCTCCCTCTCCTCAGGTCTCCCTATTCCCTGAGATACAGCAGCATTGAGATTAGTACAGTTAATGCCCTTACAATGGCCTATAAATGTTCAAATGAAAGAGATTCACATGTTTCTCACTTTAGATCAAAATTTGGAAATGATTAAACTTACTGAGGAAGGCATGTCGAAAGCTGAGATATTCTGAAAGCTAGGTCTCCTGTACTACTTAGCCAAGTCATGAATGCAAAGGAAAAGCTTTTTTTGAAGAAAATTAAAAGTGCTATTCCAGTGAACGATGAGAAACTGAAACAGCCTAACTGCTGATATGGAGAAAGTGTTTAGTGATCTGGATAGAAAATCAAACCAAATAAGATATCTCTATTTCCTTAAGATAAAATCAAATCCAGAGAAAGGCCCTAAAGCTCTTCAATTCTGTGAAGTCTAAGAAAGGCAAGGAAGATGCCTAAGACAAATGTGAAGCTTGAAGAGGTTGTTTCATGGAGTTTAAAGAATAAAGCTGTCTCAGTGACATAAAAGTGCAAGATGAAGCAGTGAGCAATGACGCAGAAGCTACAGCAAGTCATCCAGAAGACCTAGATGACTTAAGGAAGTGACTACACACAACAACAGATTTTCATTTCGAATCTGTCATCTAGAACTTTCATAGCTACAGAGGAGAAGTCAAAGCCTGATTTTGAAGCTTCAGAGGAAAAGCTGACTCTCATATTAGGGGCTCATGCAGCTAGTGACTTTAACTTGAAGCCAGTGTTATTTACCATTTTGAAAATCCTAGGCCCTTAAGAATTATGGTAAATCTACTTTTCCTGTGCTCTCTCTATATATAGATATGTATACAGTTACGACTGATTTTTGATGTCATATAGCAGAAACCCACACAACATTGTAAAGCAATTATCCTCCAATTAAAAATTAAAAAAAAATTTTAATATGCTGAATTTACTCTGCCTGTACTCTGTAAATGGACCACCAAAGCCTGAATCACAGTTCAACTGCTTACAACATGGTTTACTGACTGTTTTAAGCCCACTGTTGAGACCTACTGCTCAAATAAAGGATTCACTTCAAAATATCACTGATCATTGGTCATACACCTGGTCACCCAAGAACTCTAATGGAGTTGAATGAGATTAACATCGTTTTCATGCCTGTTAACAGACCATTCATTTTGCAACCCATGGATCAAGGAGTAATTTCTGCTTTCAAGTCTTATTATTTAAAGTAATATATTTCATAAAGCTATAGCTGCAACAGAGAGTGATGGACCTTGGCAAGTCAAGAACATTCATGATTCAGGGGAAGAGGTCAAAATATCAATATTAACTGAGGTTTGAAAGAAGCTGATTCCAATTCACATGGATGACTTTGAGGAGTTCAAGACTTCAGTGGAGGAAGTAACTGCAGACGTAAGAGAAAGGGCAAGAGAACTAGAATTGGAAGTAGAGCCTGAAGATTAACTGAATCGTTATAATCTCATTACAAAACTTTAATGGATGAGGAGCTGCTTGTTATGGATGAACAAGGAAAGTGGGTTCTTGAGATGGGTTCTACTTCTGTGAAGATGCTTTGAAGATTATTGAAAACACAACAATGAAATTCAAACATTGTATAAACTTAGTTTATAAAGCAGAGGCAGGTTTTGAGAGAATTGACTCTAATTCTGAAAGAAGTTTTGCTGTGGATAAAATGCTATCATATAGCATTTTATGTTATAGAGAAATTATTTGTGAAAGGAAGAGCCAATTGATATGGCAAATTTCATTGCTATCTTATTTTAAGCAATTGCCACAGCCATCCCAACCTTCAGCACCCACCACCCTGATCAGCCAGCAGCCATCAACAATAAGATATGACCCTTCATCAACAAAAAAGTTACAACCCCTCAAGGCTTAAATGATACATTTTTGAGCCATAAAGTATTTTTAATGTATATACATTCTATTTTTAGACATATTGAACACTTAATAGACTACAGTGTAGTGTGAACATAACTTTTATATGTACTGGGAAATCAAAAATTTCATGTAACACACTTTACTATAATATGTACTTATTGCAATAGTCTGGAAATTTAACTTACAATATCTCCAAGCTATGCCCAAATTGTGTCTTGGAAAGGTATCAAGGTCAAGCCAGGATATCAGTCCAAACAGTCCTTAATCAAAAGGTAAGCTAAGAATAAAACCCAACTGTAAGGACTTTTCTGATGACTCAGTGGTAAAGAATCCTCCTGCCAAAGCAAGAGACATGGGTTTGAACCCTGATCTGGGAAGATCCCACATGCAGTGGAGCAACTAAGCCCAAGCATCAGAGCTACTGAGCCTGTGTCCTAGAGCCCAAGAGCCACAACTACTGAGTCTTCACGCTACAACTACTGAAGTCCTGTGCACCCGAGAGCCAGTGCCCTGCAGCGGGAGAAGCCACCACTCGGAGAAACCTGCTCACCGCAGCTAGAGAAGCCCCTACCTGCCACAATTAGAGAAAAGCCCGGGCAGCAATGCAGACCCAGCACAGCCAAAAAATTAAACTAAAAAAAATGCACAATGAACGCTGAGACAGAAGAAGAGATTGCAGAAGCTGAGAAATTGGGATCTGAGTGAAGCAGGCAAGTGGAGACTCTGAGTTCTGAAAACAGAGCGTTGTTTGCCCTCATTTGAGCAAGCCGGTTCATCTCAAGATGCCAGAGCTAGACGGGCAGTGGCAGTGCCCTAAACACTTTCTAACAAATAAAGGATGACTGGGGCCCAGAGAAATCATCCGCTCACGTCAGTGACAGAAATCTGCTTCCTCCTGTCCGTGGTAAGGCCCAGAGCTTCGCTACCTCATATGCTCTCAGTGTCTGACCTGATTGTCAATGATACACCATTCATTTCACTGACTCATTAGTGACTACACACCTGCAGGAAACAGATGACACACTCAGACGGGGAAAATTAAAGTGAACTTAATAAAAGGATTCTTGCCGGAATGGTGAACATACAGGAAAACTGCACGGAGCAGCCGAGGCACAGAGGAGGACCACGCCCAGGCCCAGGCCTGAAGGAGTGTGACAGAGGACTCCCCAGGGGATCTGGAGACACAGAGTGAGTGGGGCAGAGAAGAACAGCTGGTAGAATTACTATGGTCTGTATTTAAGGGAGGGCTCCAAAGTGGCGCCAGAGGTAAAGAACCCACCCTACCCATGCAGGAGACATACGGCTTTACATGAGGGAGACGCCCTGCCCAAGGATCTGGATGGAACTAGAGTGGTAATCACTTGATCTCGCTCTGCTCCTACCTACTGGTCAGGCAATGCCCCAGCCAAACCCAGCTGGAAGCCAAAGGACAAAAGGAGCCCAACCAAAGTCAGCTCTGGAGTTCGGAGCAGGACAGGAAAGGGCAGAGAGTCGATCTGGAAGAGCCATGAAAATCAGATATTCAGCACATTGCCCCACCTTCCTAAAGGTCTGGCACTACTCCAGAAGGGACTAACTTCACATGGCTGCTCTGGGAGAAATCCCATCTTCTTTCATAGCCTCATCCACCTCACAAACCTAGACACTCAACTCTTTGACATCAGGGTGAAATTCTCTTGTGTTTGGTCCAATGCTTTCCTTTTCCCAAGTACCTTCTTTTTATTCAAAGAAAGAGACTAGTGTGTACATCCCTCCAGGTGTTGGGACGGGTTCTGACAAGTCAAAATTGGCTGGACATGTCCATGCTAGGACCTCGATGCTAGGACCTCCATGACACAATAAAATACGCACTTGGCACTAGAAAAGCAACCGATTACAATGGAATCTTCATTGGATGAGTTAAATACCTCAGGATTTTGCAGGGCCCCAGGGTTCTGAATGTCAGTAGTCATTGCACAAAACTGTATAAAATATTCTTTTTTTAAAGAGGTTGATTTGCATCCTGGATGAATAGCACTTCACTACAAGTTCCAAATTAATAGCTTTTGAAGCTTTTTTTTTCTTTTTAAAGTTTGATATAATAGTTTTGTAAACCAACCTTGAAATTTCTAGTTCTCAATACTGGCCAGAACCCAAAATGGATACTGAGAACAAAGAAAAGAAACTGTTTTCATAAGTCAGTATGCAGCAACATCAGAAACCATGAGAGAGGTTGGCAAATATTTTCAGACTGGTTTTACAACTCCTGTTAGCCTAGATAATTGATATCACCACCCAAACTTACCTTGACTGAGCTTTGAAGACTTTTGAAATTCACTTTCCTAAATGAACATAATTCTAAATTCTGTGACGGATGCCAAATGTTCCCCCTCCCCACCATTATGCTGAGCTGGAATTGTATTCCACACTGGAAATTCTAAAGCCAACTTTGAAAAATCACCTTGAAGCTATTAATTGCTGATAATAACCCAACCAAAGAAAAGACTTACATTTAGAAATGAATAAAAGAACTCACAGGGTGGTCTAACACTAAATCATTTTGTTGGGACCGTTGTGGAGACAATATCTCTTGGGTGCCAAGTCTGCCGCTAGACAAAACGATAAAGACGTTTTCAGTCCCATGTGCTCCATCCGGTTGCCTTCTTCCATTAGGCTCCCAGAGCTGCCTCACCCAGACTTCCCCGGTGACTCAGTTCTCTTCTGATTTAAACATTCCCAGGCAGGAAGGCTTCCATATTTGGTTGGATAAGCTTAACCTTCCTATTTTCCTTCCTAGATAATATGCTAAAAAGAGTTTGGTGTTTCAACTGCAGTATGTGGCTTTAAGGAGATTTATCCACGATGGAAAAGAGCTGGACAAGAAATCAGGGGGATGAGGTTCTTGTTTCAATCCTGCCAGTAAAAGAGACTGTGATCTTGGCATAATCACTTTATCTCTCTGGGTCTCATTTTCCTCTTCTGTAACGTAAAGGTGTTGGTTCATGTCAGTGACTTCCAGGCCATTTTTTTTAGCCTTTGTTCAAACGAAGTCTTACATGGAAGCTCAACATGTGAAGCAGAAAAAGCCTGGTCTGAAGGGAAAATGATTGCCACCAATCTTGTGCACTTGACAATCACACTTCCCCCGTATCTCAAGTTCACTTGGCACTCAAAGTATGACCTTTGGCCCACGCATGTGGCTTATGATCTCTGAAGTTCTTATTAAAAAGCAGAACTCTGCGTACCCCTTTTAAGATCTACTAAATCAACCTGTGTAGAGCTGGCATGCTGGAATTTTTTTTAAACAAGCATCTCAAGTGAATCTCATGAACACAAAAATTTGAGCATGTCGAAAAGCACCAGACCAGATATTTCTGAAGTCTTTTTCTTCTCCAATACTCTAGCAGTGTTGCTCAATATTTAAGACTTACAAAGTCATTGGAAAGCTGAAAAAAGAAATGGATCTTCTGTTGAGAAAAGTGCAAAAATACACAAATACACATATATACAGGCACATATGTGAAATTTATCTTGAATTACAGCAAACTTAAATATCTAGCTATCCATCTCCTTGTTGTTCATCATGGACACTTGATGGGAAGATAGTTAAAATCCCTATGATATCTATGACTTAACAGTGGTATTTCAGGATGAATGTGGTGATTCGAAGGAACTCTTCTAGCATTAAACCAAACTCTCTTAGCTGCTGATATTGTACTAAACCAAAGATTATCTTCAACTTATAGCCTGTAACCCAATTTCCAACTTGTTCAAAGTAGTTGGTATTTTCTGTTTATGTTTGTTTGTTTGTTTGCTTGCTTTTATTAATTACCAGGAATAGTGTCATCCTGAATTTTCCTTAAATGCTCACTTTACTACAGGTATGAGGATGAAATGGCTAAACTCCAGCAAACCAGCCGGTGCTTTTCCAAGATTCTTGCTGTAAGGACTGTTCAGTTCCCAACTGATTTGTTTCTCAAATTGGATGCATAGACAGTCCTGCTTGTGGAACACGAGGGTCATGTCTTCCAAGAGGAATGATGTGGCCACATCACTGCTGAAAGCCTAGACATTCTTTACAGAGGACCAAGGAATGAGCTTGGATCTAGATTTCAATCTGCCAAACAATAAAACTATGCGGTGGCATCAAGCACCCTTATAAGGGGCTGATCCATAAATATTCACAGACCATGACAAGGCGCAGAATGGGCCCTTCCCAAAAGTCTGCCTCCATTTTTCACATGCCACCCAGATGTGCCATGTGGAGTGGGAACACTAGCGTACCCCATGGACGAGGTTCTGTACCAACTACATGAGTTCTTTATACTTTTAAAAAGACCAAAAAAAAAAAAAAGAAAAAAGCCTTTCTCTTGCAATTTGAGCAATTTGGGCTTTCATTCTGCCTTTGGCCCAACAGCAAAAGCCCCTCTACAAGTCAGCTCCCCCACCGACGTCTTCCCAGTCAATAGGAACCACTTAACTACATGAGCATTAACTAATTTGAAGTTTGCTTTTTATCCTAGCACTAATAGGAGAGGAGGAATGTGTTTGTGTTTGCAAGTTTTCCATGTGGGTTAAGTCAAGATTGTTTGCTCAAGTCTGAAGCTTGGAAGAAAAAGAAAAACAAGGCCCAAGTCTCATCTTGTCTTTTGGAGGTAGGCAGAAGAGCCATTGTTCCCAGTGCAGCTGAAACTTGTGGGCTGAGAAACCACTGGAGTCTATTCTCTGAGGTTTCTGAAAATTTTCCCCACAGACTTATCATTGTCAGCAACCGTGGCAGGCTGCTTTGTTTTGCCTTTCATTCCTTATTTATTGGCAAAGCAAATGGCAATGACAGTTGAGAATGGAAAGAGTGGCAAGATGGAGTGAAATATAGGACTAAAGCATTGCTATAAAGAGAAGTTGCTAAAAAGGGAAAGGAGTTCCTTCTCTTCTAAAAGCTCAAAGTGCCTTTCATCATCCAGCAAAGCTGGACCAAAAGCAAACTTATTTTTAAGGGTAAACAGATAACAAATGGCTCATCCAGAATTCCAGGGTGGATTTGTACTCCCTCCCACAAGGAAAAGATTGCTTTTTAATTTGTTGTAAGTAAGACGAGGCCTAGAACAACCGAGAGAAGCATGCTTGAAGGTAAAACATGAGATATACAATATTTAGAGAGCCTAGAAGATCCCTCAAAATATATTCTCAGCTTTCATAATTTCAAGGAAAAGAATACCCTTTTCCCCGACCTTAGCTGAGCCATGGCCAAAATAAGAATGCTGCTAGTAATCAGGAGCTTACTGGGGATTTTGCTTTTTGATCTTATTTGTTTAGTGGAATATACAGCATCTTCCATGTTTTTCCTTACACTATAGTTATCATGAGGAGTCATCAGTGCCTATTCTAAATGCCCTAACTTTGTCCCATTAGTAAAAAATCCAAAATAGAGATACAATGTTTCAATGTCTCCTCATCACCAAAATGATAGAATCCTAGGTCTTCAACATGGTCTACATGGACCTCTGTAATCTCACCCTTGCTTATTGTTTCAGCTCCAAACTCTATGATTTTGCCTCTTAAACTATATACGTTTTAATAATTGCAGAAATTTTAA
The DNA here is from genome assembly GCA_006410635.1 of Cephalophus harveyi. NCBI lineage: Eukaryota > Metazoa > Chordata > Mammalia > Artiodactyla > Bovidae > Cephalophus > Cephalophus harveyi. The sequence goes on along the minus strand of SJYT01038804.1, from coordinate 188,665 downwards.
TTTCCTCTAAATCATCATGTTACTTTAGGTCTATGTAGGTTTTCCAATTCTATCTCCCTGGCCAACCCTGTCCCCTTATTCATTCTTTTCCCTCTACCTAATCCAACTCATCTATCAAGATACGATTCAGAGGTCATCACTTCTAGGGAGTCATTCTTAACACATCAAACCACTTCGTCACATGATATTAGGCACCCGAGCATGACACCCTCAGGGGAATCACCATATTTTATTGAAACTATCTATTTGTATATTTTTCTCCTCTACTAAGTCATGTGCTTCTTAGGGGAAAAGATGATGTCTTATTCCAACTGACAAGCAACAAGACACTTAAGTGAGTTTAATCAAAGAAAGAGAGAGCAGTATGAAGTACTAGAGGGAAAAAGCATTGAACTTCAATTACAAAGGCATGATAGGCAAAGCTATCTTGCCTCTCAAACTCACCAGCAGAAGCTCACTTTTCTGCTGTCATCTTCCTCTTCAGGCCCCTCTAGCTGCTAGCTGCTAGCACAGTTCCTTGGTAAGTCCCATGGCATGGTCCCTTGTGCCCTCGTTCTCCATGCCCCAGTGCCCCCCAAACTCCAACTCTGACAGTCTCTGATCCCAGTCTTTGAATCTGAACAAACCATGCTTTGATATTCCCACCACTCAGTAATAACCAACAGCTGGCATCTGGGTCAGCACTGACCTAAGACCAGACAGAAACCACATTCCTATTCCCTACCAGTCCATTATTCCCTCCACAATTATACTAAATGACTGTCTTAATTTGAATTTCCTGTAGTAAGGAAGAAAAAAATCTGTAAATGGCGGTTTCATTTATTTCACTGAGCCTTACTCATCTCTCTTTTTTAAGAACCCAACATAATGTCTAAAACATAGCACACATTTGATGAGTAGGAATTAAATAAGTGTGTTTCTATGGTCGCTTTCAAGATTATGATTAGATGTTCTGTAGCAAAGGTGAATAATTGTCAACCAAAATGTGTGCTGCACTCTCACAGTATCATGGTGTTGCTAGAAAGAAGCTTTTCAGCCAGGAACCACATTTCCCAGCACCCTTCATGTCTATTGCAGCCACGTGACCAGTATTTTCCAATGAAATGGAAGTAGAAGAAACATATGGGTTCTCTAATTTAAAGTTTTAAAGAAGTGTTTGTAACTTCTTCATCCTCTTTTATTCCTGCTGGTTCAATGCAGATGACAAAAGGCTGGCAAACTGTCTATGTACAAGGATAAATAGTAAATATGCTATGCTTTGTTGCCATATGGTCTGTCACAACTACTCCACTCTGCCTTTAGGGTGCAAAAGCTACCATGGACAATACACAAACAAACATTTGAGGCTGTATTCCAGTACAACTGTATTTACAAAAATAAGTGGAGGGCCATGTTTAGCCCACTTGACATAATTTGTCAACCCCTGCCTTGGAGGAAAGCAGAGCATGAGATGGAAAAAGGCCGAGAACCTGAATTCCACATGGAGAAAAATCAGCAACACAAATCAGGATTGCCAGTCTTGATTATTGCATGAATACAATAGCCAGTCTTGATTTATTACATGAATACAATAGCTAACTTCTACTTTGTTAAGCCACTTAAATTTTAGAACTGATGTATAAGCTTATTAATAAACATGTTAGTATTGCCTTTAAACTATAACTGTAGTATCAGTTCAGTTCAGTTGCTCAGTCATTTCCGACTCTTTGCGACCACACAGAATGTGGCATGCTAGGCCTCCCTGTCCATCGCCAACTCCCAGAGTTTACTCAAACTCATGCCCATTGAGTCATTGATGCCATCCAACCATCTCATCTTCTGTCATCCCCTTCTCCTCCTGCCTTCAATCTTTCCCAGCATCAGGGGCTTTTCAAATGAGTCATTTCTTCACTTCAGGTGGCCAAAGTGTTGGAGTTTCAGCTTCAGCATGAGTCCTTCCAATGAATATTCAGGACTGATTTTCTTTGGGATGGACTGGTTGGATCTTCTTGCAGTCCAAGGGACTCTCGAGAGTCTCTACAACACCACAGTTCAAAAGCATCAATTCTTCGGTGCTCAGCTTTCTTTATAGTCCAACTCTCACATCCATACACGACTACTGGAAAAACCATAGTTTTGACTAGATGGGCCTTTGTTGGCAAAGTAACGTCTCTGCTTTTTAATATGCTGTCTAGGTTGGTCATAACTTTTCTTCCAAGGAGCAAGTGTCTTCTCATTTCATGGCTGCAGTCAACATCTGCAGTGATTTGGGAGCCCCAAAAAATAAAGTCTGTCATTGTTTCCCCATCTATTTGCCATGAAGTGATGGGACCAGATGCCATGATCTTCGTTTTCTGAATGTTGAGTTTTAAGCCAACTTTTTCACTCTCCTCTTTCACTTTCATCAAGAGGCTTTTTAGTTCTTCGCTTTCTGCCATAAGGGTGGTGTCATCTGCATATCTGAGGTTACTGATATTTCTCCCGACAATCTTGATTCCAGCTGTGCTTCATCCAGCCCAGTGTTTCTCATGATGTACTCTGCATATAAGTTAAATAAGCAGAGTGATAATATACAGCCTTGACATACTCCTTTCCCTATTTGGGTCCCTATACAGATTTCTCAAGAGGCAGGTCAGGTGGGGTCTGGTATTCCCATCTGTTTAAGAATTTTCCAGAGTTTGCTGTGGTCCACACAATCAAAGGCTTTGGCATAGTCAATGAAGCAGAAGTAGATATTTTTCTGGAACTTTCTTACTTTTTTTATGATCCAGTGGATGTTGGCAATTTGATTTCTGGTCCCTCTGCCTTTTCTAAATCCAGCTTGAACATCTGGAAGTTCACAGAATAAAATGAGAATTAAATATGTGACCAAGGAGGTGAAAGACATACTCTGAGAATTATAAAACATTAATAAAGGAAATAAAGATGCTTCAAACAGTGGAAAGATACCCCATACTCTTGGATTGGAAGAATTAATATCATTAAAATGGCTATACTACCTAGAGAAATGTACAGATTTAGTGTTATCCCTATCAAACTACTCATGGAATTTTTCACAAAACTAGAACAAATAATCCTAAAATTTATATGCAACCATAAAACACTAGAATTGCCAAGGCAATCTTGAGGAAAAAGAAGAAAGTAGGTCACATAAATCTTCCAGACTTCAGCCAATACTACAAAGCTATGGTAATCAAAACAGCATGGCATTAGCACAAAAACAGACATATAGATCAATGGAACAGAATAGAGAGCCCAGAAATAAACTCACACACCCATGTTCAATTAATCTTTGACAAAGAAGACAAGAATACAAAATGGGGAAAAGGCAGTCTCTTCAGCAAGTGGTGCTGGCAAAGTTGGACAGCTGCATATAAATCAGTGAAGTCAGAACCCACCCTCACATCATGCACAATAATAAACTCAAAATGGCCTAAAGACTTAAATATAAGAGAAGGTATCATAAAACTCCTAGAAGAAAACACAAGCAAAACATTCTCTGATATTAATTATACTAATGTTTCTTAGGTCAGTCTCCCAAGGCAAAACAAATAAAAACAAAAATAAACAAGTCAGATCTAATCAAACTTACATGCCTTTGTACAGCAAAGGAAACCATAAACAAAACAAAAAGACAACTTACGGAATGGGAGAAAATAGTTGAAAACGATGTTACCAACAAGGGCTTAATTTCCAAAATATACAAACAGCTCATACAACTCAACAACAAAAACAGCAAACAGCCCAATTGAAAAGTGGGCAGAAGAGCTAAAGAGACATTTCTCCAAAAAAGACATGCAGATGGCCATAGGCACATGAAAAGAAGATGTTCAATAATTAAATTATTAATTAAATAAATGCAAATCAAAACTACAATGTGAACCATCTCACAGCAGTCTGAATGGCCATCATTAAAAAGTCTACAAATAACAAATGCTGGAGGGGGTGTGAAGAAAGAGGAACTCTCCTACCCTGTTGGTGAGAATGTAAGTTGGTGTAGCCACTATGAAATACAGTATGGAGGTTCCTCAGAAAACTAACAATAGAATTACCATATGACTGAGCAATTCTACTCCTGGGCAAATATCTGGACAAAACTATAATTCAAAAAGATACACTGGGGCTGAGAGGAATTTGGAGACTGGGTTTGACCCATATACACTATTGATCCTGTATATAAAATAGATAACTAAGGAGAATATGCTGTATAGAACAGAGAACATTACTTCACACACTGTGGCGACCTGAATGCGAAGGGACCCAAATGGCAAGGAAGTCCAAAAGGAAGAGGATATATGTACATGTGTGGCTGATTCATTACGCTGTACTGCAAAGCTAGCACAACATTGTAAAGCAACTATACTCCAATAAAAAAGAACTTTAAAAAAGGTACATGCATGCTGACATTCGTAGCAGCATGATTCACAATAACCAAGACATGGAAACAAGCCAGATGTCCAATGACAGACGAAGGGATAAGAGATAGTGCATATTTTCAGTGGAATACCACTCAGATATAAAAAGAATGAAAGAATGCCATTTGCAGCAACATGAAAGCAACTAGAGATTATCATACTGAGTGAAATAAGTCAGAGAAAGATAAATACCATATAATATCACTTACATGTGGGATCTAAAATGACACAAATGAGACTATCTGTGATGCAGAAAGACTCACAGACATAAGAGAACAAACCTGTGGTTGCCAAAGGGAAGGAACGGACTTGGAGTTTGTGGTTAGTAGATGCAAACTATTACATATAGAATGGATGGACAAAAGGCCCTATTGTTTAGCAGAGGGCACTATATTCAATATCCTGGGATAAACCACAATGGAAAAGAATATGAAAAAAGAACATGTATTTGTGTAGTATAACTGAGTCACTTTGCTGTACAGAAATTAACATAATATTGTAAATCAACTATATTTCCATTTTAAAAAAGAATTAGCATTTTACACAAATAACCAAATTCATTCTATTTCCTTACTCTTCGGCATTAGTTGCATATAATTTCCATCTGCTTAGTATACTGCCTTTGGGAATCTAAGTTTTAATTTAGATAAAGGTCTAATTTCCTCTTTTATATAATAGGAAAATAAACAAACAGATACAAAACATATCTTTTAAATATCTTGGCTATTTACTTTCTGATTTATGCTATCCAGCAGTGTGTTTAAAGTTTTTCTTTCATTTCTCTTTTGTTAGCTAAAATAGCAGATCTTCTTATAATTTCCTTTAGTAATTACTTTTGGTACTTACCAAGCCTAAGCAACTAAGACAGAGACCCTATAAAGAAAAGGCCATCTCTACACAGTCAATAGACCCAGGTTTCAATGGGCTTAACCTGAAGCTCTGGTCTGCTCAGCACTTCGGGGTTATATCCCAAGGGCCTCTGAGCTAATGAAACATGTTACAATTCTAATATCTACTTAAGCAAATTGACTGTGGCCATCCAGGAAAATTACTTGGTCGTCATAGTAACTCTTTTACTACTTATGTCAAGAAGAATGAAATTTAGAAAAAAAAAAAAGAAAGCCCTGGCAGCAAACTCTACAATCTAAAATAAAGTTGCAGGAGGTATGAGGCAGAGGGAAAGACAAATAAGGGATTTACTTCAGTATGGAGGAAAACACCTGAAATGTAACGAGCTCCCTGTAATATGCTCTCACTTAGCCTTCTTGGCCATAATGTTGGGGGTATCTCTGCAATAGATTCACAGAATGTGAACATGGACGATCTCTTAGGAAATCTAATCTGAGACTCTTATTTTACAAATAAAGAAACGGAAGTCCAGAGAGATAAAGCAACTCATACCCAGTTACTGGCCTGTGCTGAAGCAGAAGCAATTCTCTTGCTTGTCTGCTCAGGGTTCTTATCATTCTACCCCTGAGATTTAAGGACACAGAGGAACCATTCAAAAGACTTTTTGGAATCTTTGCTATTTTGATTTATTTTTTAAAAATTATAAAGCATTGACTCAGTACAGAGGAAGACAGATTAGTCTTACACTGGTTACATGACTGACTAGTTATAGAAAAGTTGGAAAGATCTCATACATCAATTACACCCTGACCTTGTATTAAGCACTGCACTGGCTCCTGGAGATCTAAGATGATGTGGTCAAATCACTTAGACTCCTCACAGTTCTTGCAAAAGCAGAACACCTTTATGTTTACACTGACAGCCAAGGGTCTGAAAATCTCCATCTATGAGGGATTTATTCTCCATTTCACAGCTCTTAGAACATATGGCAAAGATACGGTCCTAACAAGCAACAGATGTGACCTGATTTTAACTCTATGGTGTTTTCAATACTGCGAAACAGTGGAAATTGCAAAACAAGCACAGAGAGGCATTTTAATGTTGTTATCATTGATGAAAAGATAGATAATAACTGGTTAAAAAAGGGGGCCCAGGAAACTGTGACAGTACATAGAATGATCGAGTAATACGAAAAAGACTCCTCTGTGTACAACCTTTAAAAGATGTGTATCTAGGTCAACATTACTGAACCATGCCCACCTTGGCCTAATGCCAACTCATTGGACTTGCTAGAGCAGCACAAAGTACTTTGGTCTTATCCCTTAATGATTCCCTTTGACTTTCTGGTTGAACTCTTCCTTGACTAGAAAGAATTCTTAGATTTCTAAGGAAAGAAATCTTAGTACCTTTTTCTCAGGATATTCTCAATATCCTCAGGGAGTTCGGTGGTGGTTTAGTTGCTAAGACGCGTCCAACTCTTGTGACCCCATGGACTATAACCTGACAGCTCCTCTGTCCATGGGATTCTCCAGGCAAGAATACTGGAGTAGGCTGCCATTTCCTTCTGCAGGGGACCTTCCCAACCCAGGGATCAAACCTGGGTTTCCTGCATTGCAGGCAGACTCTACCAATTGAGCTACAAGGGAAGCCCCTTATAATAAACTCATATAATAAACTTATATTCTGCTTAAAAAAAAAATGAAGTATATATGCACACATGCATGGATGCATGCACACACACATAACTATAAGAGGCAGAACTGTAATGCTATCAGGAAACTAAAAAAAAAAAATGTTCTCAGAGTTCAAAGATTAAAAATATCCTATAAGGGGGTTGGGAAAAGCTTCATAGATTAGTTCTGTGGGGAAGGAAGATGTTCTGTTTTTAAGAAGGGGGATTGGTTAGACAGAGATGGCCAGAAAGAGAATTTCAGGCAAAGAAAAGAGCAGGAAACTCTAGCTTGTGTTTAGGGGTCAGTGAACTCTCCTGCCTTGCATGTTTTTTTAAGGAAGGTGATCTGGGATGGGGGCAGGTATTTCCATATCCTTCTTGATGATGTTTCAACTTGAAAGGCTTCATGGCGAGCAGCGGCAACACCTATTTGAGAATCTGATGAAAGAGACAGACCTTCCCTCAAGAAATATATACCTGGATCGCCAAGTAAGAAGTTACCAGTTTCACTCTTTCCTAATTCCTTCAAAAACTCCATCCATCACCTTTCCAGGAAAAAACATATCCAGTTGACTTTCTGCCAAGCCTAGTCCTGACTGTTTCCACCAGATGCCAGTGTGATCGGCATTACTCCAGACGGAGAATGGCCTTTCCATTTGTTCTGTTGTAATTAATGCACACATCAAACCATGAGCCTGCTAAGTCTGGTGGTGCAGCATGAACTAGACTGGAGGGCACTGAACATCCACCTCCTTAGGAAGGCTCCCTGGTGAGTGATGACAGCTCCACACTGGCCAGAGAAAGAAGAAATCAGTGCACGCTACATGGCAACAGTTTGAAAATGAAAATTGCTCCATAGCTACTTAAACATTTGAATTGGTTCAAAATCAAATGCCCATACACAATTATGTCCCCAACATATATACACATTCATGCCTCTTGATGATAATCATTTTAATTTAGTGTTCAGCCTTTCCATAGTATACTGGCTGTGCAACTAACCAGAAATAACACGTAGACTTGGGCCTAACCTAACTAATAATTTGAGTTCATTATCCTCAGTTTTGTGCTTCCCCAGTGAACAAATTAGAATCCACCAGAAGACGTAGTGGGCTTCCCTGTTGGTTCAGATGGTAAAGAATCTGCCTGTGATGCGGGAGACCTGGGTTCAACCCCTGGGTTGGGAAGATCCCCTAGAGGAGGGCATGGCAACCCATTCCAGTATTCTTACCTGGAGAATCCCTATGGACAGAGGAGCCTGGCAGGTTATAGTCCATGGAGTTGCAAAGAGTCAGACATGACTGAATGACTAAGCACAGCTCAGAAGACCTAGTAAGAGTGTAAACTATTAGCCTATAGGGTATGTTTGGCTCTTAGATTTATTTTACTTAGCCCATATTTAAAAAAAAAAATCTTGGATTATCTTTTAACATTTTGAAATCAGGAAATTACATGTAAAAATTAGATTTATGAGGACTTTTTAAGGAATCTGGAGAACTGACAATAATAAGCATATTTTTACATAGTAACAATCAGTTTAAGATGACTTACACAGCATGGGCTCTCCAGGTTGCCACAGCCCTATCCAAAGTTGAAGTATATCCGAACAGCTTCACAAATTTGTATTAATTGCCTGGCCCCTGAATACACTTGAGGTTGAGATCCCTAATCTAATATCATAAATGATCAAAGTATGATGCAGTTCTTAGGAGTACAAGCTACTGAATCAGATACACCTGGGTTTAAATCTTTACCATCTAATGGTTATCGAAACGAGTCACCTAATTCCCTAGATCTTCATTTTTTTCATCAGTACAATGTTGACAATATCTATCTTACAGGGTCTCTGAGTAAGGATAAAATTAGGATATGCTTAGCACAATGCTCATTCAGTATGTTGTCACCCAGTATAGTAGTTGAGGGATATTAAATTACTTTTACATTAATAGTAACTTTTCCTCCCTAGAGAATGATCACACTTTTTTTACTCCACTGAAGTCAGGCTTACTTGTGTGACTGGCTTTCGCCAATGGAATGTGAGCAGAAGTAAAGTGTGTCATTTCCAGAAATGGCCAGTTTGTACTTTATCACTTTTGCTGAACCACTGTAAGCAATGATACTGCAGATAGTGGCCCACTCAATGTCAAGTCCTGGAAGGAGCTCAAGTACGATGTGGAGGAGAGCTACTAGCTGACCCTCAACAGACATGGAGAATTAATGAAATATAAGTAGCTCAAGTACGTCAAGGCTGTATATTGTCACCCTGCTTATTTAACTTATATGCAGAATACATCATGAGAAAGGCTGGACTGGAAGAAACATAAGCTGGAATCAAGATTGCCGGGAGAAATATCAGTAACCTCAGATATGCAGATGACACCACCCTTATGGCAGAAAGTGAAGAGGAGCTAAAAAGCCTCTTGATGAAAGTGAAACAGGAGAGCAAAAAAGTTGGCTTAAAGCTCAACATTCAGAAAACAAAGATCATGGCATCTGGTCCCATCACTTCATGGGAAATAGATGGGGAAACAGTGGAAACAGTGCCAGACTTTATTTTTTGCCAAAGAATTGATGCTTTTGAACTGTGGTGTTGGAGAAGACTCTTGAGAGTCCCTTGGACTGCAAGGAGATCCAACCAGTCCATTCTGGAGGAGATCAACCCTGGGATTTCTTTGGAAGGAATGATGCTGAAGCTGAAACTCCAGTACTTTGGCCACCTCATGCGAAGAGTTGACTCATTGGAAAAGACTCTGATGCTGGAGGGATTAGGGGCAGGAGGAGAAGGGGATGACACAGGATGAGATGACTGGATGGCATCACCGACTCGATGGACATGAGTCTGAGTGAACTCCAGGAGTTGGTGATGGACAGGGAGGCCTGGCGTGCTGTGATTCATGGGGTTGCAAAGAGTTGGACACGACTGAGTGACTGAACTGAACTAAAATGAAGTAGCTCAACTGGTTAAGAATCTGCCTGCAATGCAGGAGAGCTGGGTTTGATCCCTGGGTTGGGAAGATCCCCTGGAGAAGGGAACAGCCACCCACTCCAGTATTCTGGCCTGGAGAATTCCATAGACTGTATAGTCCGTGGAGTTGCAAAGAGTCAGACACAACTGAGTGATTTTCATTTTTGAAACATTTTTGCTTTAAGCCATTGAGATTTCAGAGGTGTTTGTTACAATAGTGTAGCCCATTCTGACTGGAATTGTAGTGGAAATTATTAGTTTCATCACTACCATTATCATAATTATGACTATTCAAAGTTATTTCCCATGCCAGGCCTTCCTTTCCTTTATTTCCAGAGCTCCTGGCAAAGAAACCAGAATCTCTGCCCTGTCCTCTGTGGTCAGCTGCTCTTTCCCTCCCTATTTTATCACCCACTTTGAGCTTATCTTCCTGTCTTCTTACAACCTTCAACACTCCTAGTGATCACAGGCTTTGGGGAAGGGAACAAAACAAACCATTCCTCTTTACAGTAAGATAGCTTCTCTCCTTTCAATATGAGAGAAAGCCCAATTTTATTCATATGTCACAAAGATGTGCAAATAAAACACAAATTATTTCTACATTTAATTTCATTTTTCTCTGAAGTTCCTACCTTTTTTGTGCAGTAGGAGAAAATTATCTTCAGTTGAATTTTAAAAACTTAGCTTGATTCAATGATACTGACTGAAAGTTGGCAAGCTAGCACCTGTAATCTCATTGACTATTTGTGCAAATAAAGTTTTATTGGAACACAGTTATGCCCGTTCATTTACATATTGTTTATTACTGGTTGGGGCTTCCTAAGTGGCACTAGTGATAAGCCAGTGCAGGAGATGTAACCTGCCTGACAATGTAGGAGACATAAGAGACGTGGGTTCGATCCCTGGGTCAGGAAGATCCCGTGGGGGAGGGCATGGCAACCCACTCCAGTATTCTTGCCTGGAGAATCTCATAGACAGTGGAGCCTGGAGGGCTACAGTCCATAGAGTCATAAAGAGTCAAACACTACTGTTGTGACTTAACACACACCTACACACACACCTACACACACACACGACTGTTTTCAGGCTACAAGGGTAGAGTTCAGTAATTGCAAAAGAGTTCATATAATTCACAAAGTCTATAATATTCATTACCTATCTCTTCATGGAAAGTTCACTTGTCTCTGAGAAAAACTTTCTCTTTAAGTAAATGATCAGTCCCTTTGAGATGAAGCTCTTAGTCTTTCATATTTCTCTTTCTTCAATCAACTCCTCCCCAAGGTGATATCTGGGTTGTAAGGCGTATGTGGCCTCTGTAACTATGGTATGAAGAGAGGGGGGAGGCCAGGTCCTCAGTGCGTGTGGTACCCTCTGGATTCTTGCCCACGTCTACTGAGTAGCGGTTGGTATGAACTGTTCCCTGGACTAGTGCGCACTGACGTGAGGCTGGGCCTGCTCCTGAGGGCTCTGCTGACATTCACTGTCCAGGTTGCAGCTGGTGCCACTTGCGGTTTGCTCTCATTTGCCTTGTGCGGGTATAGTACCTTCCCTGCTCACTTGACCACTGATGATTTTGCAGAGTCCATCGAGGGCCAGCTGGAACGTGCACACAGTCCTCAACTTCAAGACCACTTTTTTCTTTAGGCCAGGAATCCTTTCTGGCAAACTCCCCAGACAAAATCTCAGGTAAACGCCATATACTATCCCAGAAAAATGGGGAAAATTCTGGGTCCTTCATGCGCTTCATGGGAAATAAGGATGCTTTGAGAAAGCTGCATTCATGCCCTCCCTCTGCTTAACCATTCTGTGATGCCTAGTTTCAAGTGGAGCAGACAACCTACAAAGAAATCACCTTGCAGCATCCTGAGTAGAAAAGGGAGCAGAAATATTTCAGCCTTCAGCATTCCCTCCTTTTCACCCAATATTCTGCTATTTCATTCTAAAAGAGGGAGGGTAGGCCACGTGAATGACCATGCTTCAACTTCTGTCTCCCCTTCAATCCCTCAAGGTAAAGCGAACACCTCCACCTTGTACTTCCTCTATATGCAGGATGCCCATAAATCTCTGCAAAACTTTATAATAAAGCCTACTTTATAATCAAGGCAAGATGAGGGAATGTGTATGTGCATATTAGTTTCTCTCAACAAACTGGGGCGTGAAGACTATTGTACTGCTGAAGTTTTGAAAAACACTAACTGGAATGTCAGAAGCTGAATATTATCTTTCTTTTCATTCTTGCTGAAACATGTAATAGACGTAGCTCTTGGGCTTACTGGGGAGAAAGCATATACACTGAAAAGCAAAAAAGAACACATTGAAAGCATTCCAAAAATATTACTCACATTACATATCACAGAATCAAATCCACTTGAAGGGATCATGCATCCATGAAAAATGCATAAGAAATTACATAGGGAAACCTTACCACTAATGCAGAGGGACCACCTTCAAGCTTCCTTTTAATCAAGATTGCTAGATCCACTCTCAGCCTCTAGATGTGGAGCAGATATTTTACAAGGTGAGATTTTCATTCAAGGAAATGTGTGTTTCTTTTTTTTTTATTTGTTTTTAATTTGTTTTTAATTTAATAAAGCTTTATAAAGAGTGTGCCTGTAATGCAGGAGACCCAGGTTCAATCCCTGGGTCAGGAAGATCCTCTGGAGAAGGAAATGGCAACCCACTCCAGTATTCTTGCCTGGAGAATCCCATGAACAGAGGAGCAAGGTGGGCTACAGTCTATGGGGTCGCAAAGAGTGGGAGCTTTACAATGTTGTGTTGGTTTCTACCATTATCAACATCAATCAGACATAAGTATACATATGTTCCCTCCCTCTTGGACCTCCTTCTTTCCTCCCACCCCATCCCACCCCTTTAGGTTGTTGCAGAGCACAGGTTTAGTTCTTTGCATTAATGGACATTTCTTAACCCATCTCTCCCTCTCTTTAAAATAAAGTGGTTGGAATGGAAATTGATTGAGGTCATTCTCAGCTCTGGAATCAATTTCAAAATGAAGCAGTGTATGATAGTAGTGGGAGGAAAAAGTCAAGGGTCTTATGAACCTGAATTTGAATCCTGACCCTGCCACTTAGTAGCCATGTATAACCATTCAGAGCCACTACCTAAGTTTCTATATCATGACCCTCTGCTCCTAAGGGATTAGGACCTCATGTGGTCTTTGATTATTTCCTCCCATCCAGACCACATTGGTTTACATTATGGGCTTGCCACAGGCAAAATATAACAATCCCAAACACCTGCCCTTTAAACAGAAATATATTTATTACTTTTAACTAAAAGGACAATTGCTTTACCCGGAATACCACAAGCATAAGCAAAGTTAGATTCCAATTTGGCAGTCTGTCAGAATCTCATCGGATATCCCTCTGTCTTAGCTTTTCCATATAATTATTGAAGGTTTAGCCCGAGTTCAGACTTGAAACATGAAAAGAACTCAGAGATGTATGCTCTGGATGGTCCCCTATATTTATAGCTCCTGATCCCTAAAGCTTGCCAACATGCCTTTCTCTGTGATTATCTTATAATTTCTACAGATTGTGATGTCACAACTCAAAATGGTATCTAGTTACTTATTCGGTGGTCACTCTGGGAATTATTTTGTCAAGTGCTGAAAAGTTGGGAAGAGATGCTGATACTAACTAACAATATTACGTTCAGGTTATAATTACACTTCAGGTTATAGGAAGAATCTTGGATTGGTCACAATCTTGACTGGCATCAAATCTTAGCATGGGAACTGAAAGATAGGTCTCATCCAAAGAATAAAGAGAACTGAAGAAAAAAAATGCCTGGTTTTTTTTCAGCTCATGCTGAAACATTCCTTTTATTTCTTAGGCTGGAAATCACACCATTTCCATAGTTAGTTACAAAGACATTTTTATTATTAGGGAAAAGAAATGATGGAAGTGCCATACCTAGATATTATAATGACAATTAATGTGAGCATGTTGGCATTTATGTGTGTATATTAGCTAAATGTCTGAAACACTCCTCAAGGACTCCTCAAGGTCCCTTTGTGACCTTAGATCACAGACTTTCCCACTTTACCTAGCTGGAAAGGACAAGAACAGGCTGGGGGTGGGGGGCGGAAAGGTCACTTATGGCTTCCCTGGTGGCTAGTGGTAAAGAATATGCCTGCAATGCTGGAGACATGGGTTCAATCCCGGGGTTGGGAAGATCCCCTGGAGAAGGAAATGGGAACCCAATCCAGTATTATTGCCTGGGAAATCCCATGGACAGAGGGGCCTGATGGGCTACAGTCCATGGGGTTGCAAAATTATTGAACACAACTTATTGACTAAACAATAACAATAAGAAATGTGATTTATACCAGGGAAGTGTCCAATGGAAGGGCAGGATCAAACAGGTCGGCTTGAGATGAGCAGATCCACAGGACAGGTATGATAGGAATCAAGGGAGAAAGCTGAAGGGCATATGAGGAGCAAAATAACATACACCAGCTCTCACTTACCACCCATACCAGCCCCGTGAGATGTGAACAGACAAGCTTGCCCATGGTTATGTGGCAGAGTCACGATGTAAAACCAAACAGACTTCAGACCCTGCCCTCTCCATCGCCCTGAATATCCCCTCCATCTCCTAGAACATGGAATCAAAATCACAAGAGAAAGAATAAGAAGTAGTTAAGATGGGCACCCTTGGTGGTCCAGTGGTTTAGACCATGTGCTCCCACCACAGGCAGCATGGGTTCAAGCCCTTGTCAGGGAAGTTCTGCATGCTGCATGGTCAACCAGCCCCCAGCACACACACACACACACACACACACACAACTGTACAAAGAGGTAGCTGCAATAAGAAAAGTTAAGAAATGTAATAAGGCAATTGTTAAGTCAAGACAGTGTAGGGTGTAGGCCATGCATAATATCTGGGGATCTATGAGTGCTCCTGGCTTGCAAGTACCATGCTGTATCGTGAAAATCTGAAATGCATCAGTAACTGAATATTATGTATTTCATAGATAAATAATCCCATAAACATTGTCTCTAATGAAAGGACCCTAGGAAGGAGGCAGAGTTTTTATAAATGAATGAATCTCCAAATAACGAAGATACCTGCACCAACTGAGGGAATTTTAGCCAGTTCAGTACAAAGGAAAAGGACGAATGGAGTGGGAAGGAGATCGGAGGGATGTGAGGAATTGTCTTCTTTGATAATCACTAAAATAATTGCTCAGTTTTTCTGGACACATAGTTGATTCAACAAATACTGCTGAGTGCCTCTTTAGATCCTTGAATGACGGAATTTGGAAGCCATATTAATAAGCAGTGGTTATCCCTGCACTCAAAGAGCTTATAATCCAGTGAAATACCTATATCCTTAAAGAATATTCTCCCTCTTTTTCTTGGCATTGGTTGAAATTAAGCTCCTCTCACCCCAACAGATCTCCTTATAGTACCATTTCCATAGGGACTGAGAATTTATGTTGTGTGACTAAAAGTCATTATAGCTAAAAGTCTTCGTGTATGAGGCAAACATTAATATTTGCATTAATAATATAATAATTCACGGGAGCCACCAGGAGGTCTCTGAGGGGTAGAAAGCTAAAAGAAAAGTACCATTTCACCCTCCTTTGCTACACTTTGTCCTTTCTTTAAACTCTAAAATGCCATGGAGCTCTTTATCAGGGTGCTTGCTAGCTGTCCTCCAGTTGTTAACGTTGTGTCTTTTATTCCCAAATTGGATTACAAAATTCTGAAGGGCAGAGAGTCGTCATCTTCCCCTGTACTGACCTCAATGCCAAGCTCAATGCCAAATACAGAGGCAGTGCCTGCTACTGGCTCCATTGTTGTTGTCATTTCAGTTGCTAAGTCATGTCCCATCCTTTGTGACTCCACGGACTGTAGCTTGCCAGGCTCCTCTGTCCTCTGTCCTCTGCTATCTGTCCTGTATCCTCTGTCCTCCGCATGAGTTTGCTCAACTTCATGTCCATTAAGTCGATCATGCTATCTAACCATCTCATCCTCAGCCACTCTCTTCCTTTTGCTTTCAATCTTTCCCAGCATCAGAGTCTTTTCCAATGGGTTGGCTCTTCACATCAGGTGGCCAAAGTATTGGAGCGTCAGCTTGAGCAATAGTCCTTCCAATGAACATTCAGGGCTAATTTCCTTTAGGATTGACTGGCTCCCTTGAACTGGCTTAAATAGGAATCTCAGTTAAGACAGAGAAGAGGGAGGTTCAGAGGAAATGAGCAAAGAAAGATTAGAATAGGTGTTGCAGTTTTAATGAGCCAGTCTCATGTTTTGGAAAGACCTGAATTTTCAGGGAGAAATATGCAAATTGCACAAATTAGAAAGAGTTAAAGGCAGCCTAGAGAGTCAGCCTCAACTACCCATTTACATCATTATTTACTGGCACACAAAGAGTATACTGGCTTTCCCTTAGTGCTGCTTCACTGTAGAAGGACACAAACCAAGATATTGAAGTGCCCTGAATATTCACTAAGGCCCGCAGGTGTCTTGCTGAGCATCGACCACATGCCCATAAAGCACACGGTGGCCACAAAGGACAGCAAAAGTCATAACCCTCGTCCCTACGAAGCCTATAGATTTAGTGGTGGCTCAAATAGCCCCTCGGATATTCACCTCTGCTTCCTTTGATCTTTTGCTCACTCATTCTTCATTTATTTTTACAGTGCAGTATAGAGAGTCAGCTTTGTGCCAAGATCAATAATTATGCCACACAGCTAAATAACATTAATAAAAACTTTGGAGCCTCCGAAGCATGCAGAAGCCAATGTCTGAGGAACTGGTGGGCCATAAGGGAAGAAGGGCAGGGTACAAAAGAGAGAGAATATTGCTATATTTGGGCTCATTTCTCAACAAGGAGCTTTTCATGCCTAAATGTATTGTTCCTTTTCACTGAGCTTTCTGACACAATCTCTTATTTAGGCCTAGATTGTGCCTGAGTTTCTCTCCAACTAAAGACAGCAGAGATTTTGGTGTGAGGGCCTCACTTGGCTCTCAGAAAGATAGCTTGTTCGGGTTTAAGTGTTATTAGAAAAGACTGCAGGTCTTTAAGCTTCTCTCCCACCCTCTCTTTTTTCCAAGGGATTTGTCTGGAAATTATTTGAAATCCTTGAGTTCTCCATGAATAACTGAAAAATGCACGCAAACATAAACTTTCAGGCTCTGACTTGGCAAGAAGATGTACAGAATAGTTCCTTGTGGTGGGATGGAGCAAGTCAGAAATGATGCGGAAGGGAGACAGAGATGCTGGTGAAGATACTCATCACTAGCTCAGCGTCTGTGTTAGAGGAGAGCTCATACATTAGATGGAGAAGGCAATGGCACCCCACTCCAGTACTCTTGCCTGGAAAATCCCATGGACGGAGGAGCCTGGTAGGCTGCAGTCCATGGGGTCACTAAGAGTCAGGCACGACTGAGCGACTTCACTTTCACTTTTCACTTTCATGCACTGGAGAAGGAAATGGCAACCCACTCCAGTGTTCTTGCCTGGAGAATCCCAGGGACAGGGGAGCCTGGTGGGCTGCCATCTATGGGGTCACACAGAGTCGGACACGACTGCAGCGACTTAGCAGCAGCAGCAGTAGTTCTAGTCCAGATCCCTTCAATTAAACAATGAGAAATCTAAGATCTTAAGACATTTGCCCAAGGACACATATCTAGTAAGTGGCAGGTCTTCTGGCTCCAACATCAGTGTTCTTTCCTTTACATCACGCCAGGTAATTGATTCTCAACCCTAGTTTCATGATACCAGAGGCTGTTCTAGTTATCTCATATTGTGAAGGATATAACAAAAGTCTCAAAGCAAAAGTGATAATCTACTTTAAAAATCTGTGGCACCATATTTTTGATGTTGGTCAGAAAATGGGACAAACTTCACAGAATTAAATGATAATAAGATAATGCCATTGCTAAGACATTGCAAATCTGAAAAGGTTGAAGTCCAAAGTAATATCCAACCATGCAAACGACACCCACACATTCAGACTCTGACCTTGAACAACTAATCCTTAGCAAATCCGCAATCCCTTAGTTTTACGAACTAGTATTTGGTGGGAGCAGCAGCAAGTCGATATTTTTCAAAACAAGATAATGAAAGCCCAGTGTTTACTGTATTAACGTGGGCTCTTCTCTGCCCAGAATTTTCAGAATTTTAATAATAACCAACGTCAATGTTTAATCTAAAGCTAGAGCACACTGGTTAAGAAACTGCTAAAAATAATCTGCTTCATATTGATGGCTTTGGCTTTGTTGACTCATAAAATGTCAGGGTTGGAGAAAAATAACTAACGGAAGCTTCAGCTGTGATTGTACCTTCAATTATTGATGCTCCATTCTTAGTCTTCAGGCCCAACAGCTAAGATGTGATGCGATGGAATAGAGACCATGTGATGAAGTAAACTTGGGGAGGAGGCGCACTCTCAATTCTGTCCACAAGACTCCTAGCCTTACCAGGTTATAGTAAGAACCACGGAGTCCAAATATGGACTGATCTCATAGTGTTCCTTCACATCGGATGGTAAGAGAAGGAAAGGAAGGGCATGAGTTGCCAGTTTGGGAAGCATAGAGCTAGGAATGTGAAGGTCTGTGCTCATGAATTTACAAGAATGGTTTCCAAATGGATTCCTCTAGTTTACAGCAAAGATGCCAGAATCACTCAGGAGATTCAGGACTCATCACTGTTGAGCAGGAACACTTATGGAATTAAGGATCCGCAAAACGGAGATCTAGTTATAGCTCTGCTTTATACTAACTACATACATTTGAGCTGCTCAGTCTCACGGTGTGCCAACCTCATCAAGTACCTGATGTATCTAAAAATTCCTTACTGACCTTCAACTACCAATTACTGAAGCCAGACACCACACTAGGTGCTTTACATACATTAAATCATAGCATCCTGTACTCATGGAAGGGACTACCATTTTTATCTTTGTCCCCAGATAGTGCTAGTGAAAGCCATGAACTTTGTACTTGTACTCATAAAGTGAAAAGCTAGAATTGATTTCTGAAAGTCACAAATGGAAACATGACATAGGCTTTCCAGGAGGTATCAACATGCAGGTGAATCATGAATTGCTCATGACAATGGGAATAAGTCAGCATTCAGAGGGTTTTTTTTTTGGGGGGGGTGTCTCAAGTTCCCTTCTCTAAAATTTACCACTTTCTGACATTGTCACAGAGCATGAACACAAAGTCAAAGGAAACCGATGCACTCACCACCTCCTGTAGAATCTGATTCAATGGCTTGCAGCTTTGAGGTTCAACAGGAAGACAGACCCTTTGGACAGTTCAAGAGCAATTGCCTCTCAATTCCTTTGGGCATTTCAGAAGAGTACCTGCCTCTCAACTCTGCTGGCCTACCAGGCCAACCCCAGACCTGTCACAGTTTAAGAAGACATCAGAAAGTGCTTCATGGAGCTTCTAGAAAGCCAGACTAGAGAGAGTGGTTCTGAACAACAAAACTTAACGCGGCCCCAGAAACATTTCATGTAACACCACTGTCAGCTGCACGTGGAATTGCTTCTTCCAAATCAGGAAAGACTTTGTCCTGAGCCAGCCACACTCTGCATGGGTTCAGACACATTCATTCCATTCATCATCTATCCACAACCTTTCTTGAGTGCCAACTTGTGCCAGCCTCCTGGGGGCCTGCCTGTACCCTACATGACTAAAAGGGAGGAGAGGAGAAGTATTAGTAGTTAATAGTGGTACTATGTACTCAATCCTATGTGAACAAAGAAGAAAGGAAAATAAGGCAGATTACGGGAAAAGGAGGCCCAGAGGAGCTTCCCACATAGGGTTTCCAGATTTAGAAAATAAAAATAGAAGGCGCAAGTTAAGTTTGGTTTTAAATATACAACTAATACTCTTTTGAGTGTATTTGGGGTCAATATGAAATATACTTACACTTTAAAAAGTATTTGTTGTCTATCTGAAATTCAGATTTAACTGGCATCCTATATTACATGTGGCAATCTTCTTCCCAAAGGAGTCACCTCACTGAGTCTTAGGAAAATGCTGGAAATGTTTCTCCTGAAGGCTTGATTTATTAAGGATGAGGTTGAGATGTCTCCTGACCGTACATAGGAATGAACTGCCAGACTCTGTTCTTCCATCCTTATAATTGCTGGTGACATTTAATCTTGACCTTCAGGTTCAAACCCACCCAGGCTCTGACCCTATCTCTCTTTATCAGAGAAGTCAACAGCCCAGGTGGCTCAACAATACAGACCTTGCCACCATTCAGATCATGCACTTGGCATGACCAAAATAAGTTTCACAAGACATTTGAATAAATGAGGGTATTAGTTACTACTTGAGATTTTTTTTCCTAATTTTTCTATCCAAGCTCCTGTCCTACCAACCTGGGTCAGTTTTCTTTCCAATCACAAAGAAAAGCAATGCCAAAGAATGTTCAGACTACCATACAATGGCGTTCATTTCACATGCTAAAAAGGTAATGCTTAAAATCTTTCAAGCTAGGCCTCAGCAGTATGTGAACCAAGAATTTTCAGATGTACAAGCTGGGTTTATAAAAGGGAGAATGCAGAGATCAAATTGCCAACATCCATTAGATCATAGAAAAAACAAGGGAGTTCCAGACAAGCATCTACTTCTGCTTCATTGACTACACTAAAGCCCGTGACTGTGTGGATCACAACATACTGTGGAAAATTCTGGAAGAGATGGGGATACCAGACCACCTTACCTCTCTCATGAAAAACCTGTGTGCAGGACAAGAAGCAACAGTTAGAACTGAACATGGAACAATGGACTGCTTTCAAATTGGGAAAGGAGTATGTCAAGGCTGTATGTTGTCATCCTGCTTGTTTAACTTCTGTGTAGAGTAAATCATGAGAAATGCCAGGCTAGATGACTCACAAACTGGAATCAACATGCCAGGGAAGTCTATCAACAGTCTCAGATACACAGATGATACCACTCTAGTGGCAGAAAGTGAAGAGGAACTAAAGAGCCTCTTGATGAGGGTGAAGAGGAGGGTGTAAAAGATGGTTTAAAAACTCAACATTCAGCCAACAAAGATCATGGCATCTGGTCCCATCATTTCATGGCAAATAGATGGGGAAAAAGTGGAAACAGTGACAGATTTTAATTTCTTAGGCTCCAAAATCACTGTGAATGGTGATTGCAGCCATGAAATTAAAAGACGCTTGCTCCTTGGAAGAAAAGCTATGACCAACCTAGACAGCATATTAAAAAGCAGAGACATCGCATTGCCAACAAAAGTCTGCATAGTCAAAGCTATGGCTTTTCCAGTAGTCACGTACAGATGTGAGAGGTGGACTATAAAGAAGGCTGAGTGCCAAAGAATTGAAGCTTTCAATCTCTGGTGTTGGGGAAGATTCTTGAGAGTCCCTTGGAGACAAGAAGATCAAACTAGTCCAAAGGAAATCAACATTGAATATTCATTGGAATGACTGATGCTGAAGTTGAAGTCCCAATACTTTATCTACCTGATGTGAAGAGCTGACTCATTGGAAAGGACCCTGATGCTGGGAAAGATTGTGGGCAGGAGAAGGTGACAGGATGAGATGGTTGGATGGCATCACTGACTTAGTGGATATGAGTCTGAACAGACTCCAGGAGATAGTGAAGGACAGGGAAGCCTAACGGGCTGCAGTCCATGGGGCTGCTAATAGTTGGACATGACTTAGTGATTGAAAAACAACAACAAACAACTCCAATCCTGTCTCCCAGTTTCAGTAAGAGTGCCCCTGATACAATCAGGCACATATCAGATATTCAATAAACATTCAGTGTTTAATTCAGCAACATGAAAAAATAGACCAGAAGGTAAAAACTGGGCCCCACCTTTGCATTACTACACAACTCCTCCCACTCTCTGACCCTTGGTTTACTCATCTGTCAAATTAGTGGATCAAACTATATAGAGGATCTGTTTCTCTAGCCCCTTTTATATCAAGTCTGAGCTGTTTGCCTATGGATATATCCAGGGCCAGCCATATGTATTAAAAAAAAATCCATAAAGTTATTCAATTTCCCTTTTAGGCAGGCCAAGATTTAATGTGTAAAGATAATATTGAGCAATAACTCATTGGAAAATTACTTTTGCTAAACTTAGACCATGTTTTAATTTCATAATTCAACACAAATCCCTCTAAATTTCTAATCCTGGGACCAGTTTCAAATGCTGGGAGCATCTCTATCTTTATTCAGTGCTCCAAATAAGCCAAGATTTTTGACAAAAATTATCTATTTATGCATAGGCTTGGTCATGAATGCTGCCTTTTTTGCCTCAATATTTTAAAAAACAAATAGTTTTCTAACAAACAATGACTTTTCTTTCCTTTAATTTTCTTCCATTTTTTGTATGTTAGAATTAATAGGCCAATTGTGGCTGAGGCTTTCATCTCAACAATTTATTCAATTCACTTAGTAGCACTCAACCCTAACGGTACATTAAGAAATACCTGGAGAGCTTTTAAAATGACTGAGGTCAGGGTCTCACCTTAGATAAATTAAGTCAAAATCCCAGAAGGAGGAGACCCTGACTTGCCAATGATGCTAAGGTGCAGCCAAGATTGAGACATTCTGAATTAAGACACCAAAATTGTTTTCATGGCATTAGATGTTTATATTATCCTTGAAAAATATGTGAAGCCAACAGTAGGGCATCAAGGAGAGAGGGATTTTAGGGGGAAATTAATGCAGAAGTAACTCTAAAGATTCCAGACCACAGAGGACATTTAGTCAGCATGATGACTGGGTGGAGATGAACAATTACTGAGAGGTCTCTTGGGGTTTAGGAAGTGTACAGTTCTAAAACCACCACACCTGCAATACCATGTCAGCATGTAAGAGAAGAAACTGACATCTCCCATGGACCAGATTGAAGTCCTCTTTCAAAAACCTCTCTCTCAGCCATTACTCATCATTGAAAAGATAAGTGCAGTTTTGCAAGTAACCTGATCTTTTTTCTCGATCTTTATGTTATAAGCTTCCCTTGACTTTCTCCTCCTCTTTTTTGCCTTCGCTTCCTTCTTCTGCTTCCACTACTGCCATTAGTACCACTGCTAGCAGTTCTGAAGCGGACATACAGTGAAGGGGGAAAAGGCAGGAGATGGGTAAACTACAGAGAGTGACCAGTATATAGATGCTTACTTTTCTTTTCCTGGTCTAATTCTGGGGGCATTCGGAGAGTTAACAGTAATTGAGCACCGACAGTATTCTAGCTTGAGCTTCTCTTCATTTTCTCATCTTTCTATCCATGCTGCAATCCTCTGTAGAGTTATCAGTATTATCCTCACTTTGAATTGAGGAATCTGAGGCTCCGAGAGGTGAGATAACATGTCCACGGTCACACAGCTAATAATCAGCTACTTCTCTTATGATCTGCATCCCTAACCACTGGTAGAAAGTGATAATTTACTCTGAGATTCCATAGCACTCAGTTTCCCTTTCTAAGCACATGTCCCATTGTGCTTCATGTTGTGGCAGTTTCTGAACCCCTTTCTATAGAGCTTGACTCTCTAAAGCTACTGTCTATATCCAGTTTACTTGTGTCCCCATTATGGCAGTATAATATTTGGCATGGAACATAGCCAATTAATAAAAGGTGAAAACTGAATGGATTTGGAAGTGGAGTGTATGTTTCAATAGCTGACTTTTTTTTTTTAGCAATTTATGGTCTGAAGTATGAAGGAAGGTTTTGAGTACAGGATTTGAGACTGGGAAGCACTTGTTTTAAAACTACAAATTCAATTAATCAGAGATATACACTGGGGTCCTGGGATGTGAAGTCAAGTGGGCCTTAGAAAGCATCACTATGACCAAAGCTAATGGAGGTGATGGAATTCTAGCTGAGCTATTTCAAATCCTGAAAGATGCTGCTGTGAAAGTGCTGCACTCAATATGCCATCGAAATCGGAAAACTCAGCAGTGGCCATAGGACTGGAAAAAGTCAGTTTTCATTCCAATCCCAAAGAAAGGCAATGCCAAAGAATGCTCAAACTACTGCATAATGGCACTCATCTTACACACTAGGAAAGTAATACTCAAAATTCTCCAAGCCAGGCTTCAGCAATATGTGAACCGTGAACTTCTGGATGATCAAGCTAGTTTTAGAAAAGGCAGAGGATTCAGAGATCAAATTGCCAACATCCATTGGATCATCAAAAAGCAAGAGAATTCCAGAAAAACATCTATTTCTGCTTGATTGACTATGCCAAAGCTTTTGACTGTGTGGATCAAAATAAACTCTGGAAAATTCTGAAAGAGATGGTTATACCAGACCACTTGACCTGCCTCTTGAGAAACCTGTATGCAGGTCAAGAAGCAACAGTTAGAACTGGACATGGAACAACAGATTGGTTCCAAATAGAAAAAGGAGTACATCAAGGCTGTATATTGTCACTCTGCTTATTTAACTTATATGCAGAATGCATCATGAGAAATACTGGGCTGGAAGAAGCACAAGCTGGAATCAAGATTGCTGGGAGAAATATCAATAACCTCAGATATGCAGATGACACCACCCTTATGGCAGAAAGTGAAGAGGAACTAAAAAGCCTCTTGATGAAAGTGAAAGAGGAGAGTGAAAAAGTTGGCTTAAAGCTCAACATTCAGAAAACAAAGATCAAGGCATCTGGTCCCATCACTTCATGGGAAATAGATGGGGAAACAGTGGAAACAGTGCAAGACTTTATTTTTGGGGGCTCCAAAATCACTGCTGATGGTGACTGCAGCCATGAAATTAGAAGACGCTTACTCCTTGGAAGAAAAGTTATGACCAACCTAGATAGCATATTCAAAAGCAGAGACATTACTTTGCCAACAAAGGTTTGTCTAGTCAAGGCTATGGTTTTTCCTGTGGTCATGTATGGATGTGAGAGTTGGACTGTGAAGAAAGCTGAGCGCCAAAGAATTGATGCTTTTGAACTGTGGTGTTGGAGAAGACCCTTGGACTGCAACGAGATCCAGCCAGTCCATTCTAAAGGAGATCAGCCCTGGGATTTCTTTGGAAGCAATGATGCTAAAGCTGAAACTCCAGTACTTTGGCCACCCCATGTGAAGAGTTGACCATTGGAAAAGACTCTGATGCTGGGAGGGATTGGGGGCAGGAGGAAAAGGGGATGACAGAGGATGAGATGGCTGGATGGCATCACCGACTTGATGGACGTGAGTCTGAGTGAACTCCGGGAGTTGGTGATGAACAGGGAGGCCTGGCGTGCTGCGATTCATGGGGTCGCAAAGTCGGACATGACTGAGCGACTGAACTGAACTGAACTGAAACACTGGGGACTGTGCTAGTGATCCAGTGGTTGGAAATCTGTCTTCCAGCGCAGGGGATGCCAGTTCGATCCCTGGGCCTGGGAAGATCCTGCATGCTGTGGAGCAACTAAGCCCTCAAACTACAACTACTGAGCCTACACGCCCTAAAGCCTGTGCGCTACAAAAGAAAAACCACTGCAATGAAGACTAGCCCCTGCTTCCCACAATGAGAGAAAGCCTGTACACAGTAACAAAGACCCAGTGCAGCCAAAAAATTAAATACATTTTTAAAAATTTAAAAAAAAGATGGGCAGTTTCTACTTAAAAGAAAAAATATCTACACTGCATAAGAAGGGACTGGGGTACCAATCAAGAGGTCAGTGCTGGAACTGTTTTAATGCTCTAAATTTGGAAGGATTTTAAATTAGCAGGTGCCCAAAACAAGAAAAGCTAGCAAGATCAGTTCAGAAATGACAAGCTGACTTTATCTTACATACCTTACCCTCTGTGTTGGTATGCTTGCTCAAGGAGCACTACTGGAGATGATCTGAGACTGCATCCAGGCTTAGCAGGAAAAGAATATGGTGTTTGATTAGCAATGTCTACAAGGGGTAAATTTGGCCTTGGAGTACAGAATGAAGCAGGGCAAAGGCTAACAGAGTTTTTTCAAGAGAGTTCACTGTCATAGCAAACACCTTCTTCCAACAACACAAGAGAAGACTCTACACATGGACATCACCAGATGGTCAACACTGAAATCAAATTGATTATATTCTTTGCAGTTGAAGATGGAGAAGCTCTATACAGTCAGCAAAACAAGACAGGGAGCTGACTGTGGCTCAGATCATGAACTCCTTATTGCCAAATTCAGACTGAAATTGAAGAAAGTGGGGAAAACCACTAGACCATTCAGGTATGACCTAAATCAAATCCCTTATGATTATACAGTAGAAGTGAGAAATAGTTTCAAGGAATTATATCTGATGGACAGAGTGCCTGAAGAACTATGGACGGAGATTTGTGACACTGTACAGGAGACAGGGATCAAGACCATCCCCAAGAAAAAGAAAGGTAAAAAAGCAAAATGATTGTCTGAGGAGGCCTTACAAATACCTGTGAAAAGAGAAGCAAAAGGCAAAACAGAAAAGGAAAGATACACCCATTTGTATGCAGAGTTCCAAAGAATAGCAAGAAGAGATAAGAAAGCCTTCTTCAGTGATCAATGCAAAGAAATAGAGGAAAACAACAGAATGGGAAAGACTAGAGATCTCTTCAAGAAAATTAGAGACATCAAGGGAACATTTCATGAAAAGATGGGCTCGATAAAGGACAGAAATGGTATGGACCTAACAGAAGCAGAAGATATTAAGAAGAGGTGGCAAGAATGCAGAGAAGAACTATACTAAAAAGATCTTCATGACCCAGATAAGCACAATGGTGTGATCACTCACCTAGAGCCAGACATCCTGGAATGCAAAGTCAAGTGGGCTTTAGGAAGCATCACTATGAACAAAGCTAGTGGAGGTGATGGAATTCCAGCTGAGCTATTTCAAATCCTGAAAGATGATGCCGTGAGAGTGCTGCACTCAGTATGCCAGCAAATTTGGAAAACTCAGCAGTGGCCACAGGACTGGAAAAGGTCAGTTTTCATTCCAATCCCAAAGAAAGGCAATGCCAAAGAATGCTCAAACTATCGAACAATTGCACTCATCTCACACACTAGGAAAGTAATTCTCAAAATTCTTCAAGCAAGGCTTCAACAGTACATGAACCATGAACTTCCAGAGGTTCAAGATGGATTTAGAAAAGGCAGAGGAATCAGAGATCAAATTGCCAACATCCACTGAATCATCAAAAAAGCAAGAGAGTTTCAGAAAAACATCTATTTCTGCTGTATTGACTATGCCAAAGCCTTTAACAGTATGGATCACAATAAACTGTGGAAAATTCTGAAAGAGATGGGAATACCAGACCACCTGACCTACCTCTTGAGAAACCTGCATGCAGGTCAGGAAGCAACAGTTAGAACTGGACATGGAACAACAGACTGGTTCCAAATAGGAAAAGGAGTACATCAAGGCTGTATATTGCCACCCTGCTTATTTAACTTATATGCAGAGTACATCATGAGAAACGCTGGGTTGGAAGAAGCACAAACTGGAATCAAGATTGCTGGGAGAAATAACAATCACCTCAGATATGCAGATGACACCACCCTTATGGCAGAAAGTGAAAGAAATAAAGAGCCTCTTGTTGAAAGTGAAAGAGGAGAGTGAAAAAGCTGGCTTAAAACTCAACATTCAGAAAACTAAGATCATGGCATCTGGTCCCATCACTTCATGGCAAATAGATGGGTGAACCATGAAAACAGTGGCTGACTTTATTTTTTGGGGCTCCAAAATCACTGCAGATGGTGACCGCAGCCATTAAATTAAAAGACGGTTACTCCTTGGAAGAAAACTTATGTTCAACCTAGATAGCATATTCAAAAGCAGAGACATTTTTTGCCAACAAAGGTTCATCTAGTCAAAGCTATGGTTTTTCCAGTGGTCATGTATGGATGTGAGAGTTGGACTGTGAAGAAAGCTGAGCACTGAAGAATTGATGCTTTTGAACCACGGTATTGGAGGAGATTCTTGAGAATCACTTGTACAGCAAGGAAATCCAACTGGTCCATCCTAAAGGAAATCAGTCCTGAATATTCATTGGAAGGACTGATGCTGAAGCTGAAACTCCAATACTTTTGGCTACCTGATGCAAAGAACTGACTCATTTGAAAAGACCCTGATGCTGGGAAAGATTGACGGCAGGACGAAAGGGGACGACAGAGGATGAGATGGTTGTATGGCATCACCGATAGGAGTTTGGGTAAACTATGGGAGTTGGTGATGGACAGGGAGGCCTGGCGTGCTGCAGTCCATGGGGTTGCAAAGAGTCAGATATGACTGAACGACTGAACTGAACTGAACCAGGGGTAAGGAAAGGGGAGGAAAGTGCCACTCACATTAACATCTCTTAGTGAAGGTCTTCTTGGCATTTGATTCACTACCAAATACAGACACTGAATCCTAAAAGCCAACAGATGAGAGTCAAGATAGAGAAGTAAGTGATGACAGAAAGAAGGAACGAGGAGAGCAGATCTATCCACATAGTCTTGTGGGTTCAGAGTTATTTAGAATTAGTTGAGATATCTGGATATATCTGGCTGACTACAAGGACCAGAAACAGAGTGGATGGAACTGATGTCATAAGAACTACACTTCCATCATAATGCAAAATCCAGTAAAGCTGGACAGAGCATCATCACAGCTCCTGCATCGCGGACCTGCACGTCCCAGAGACCACCTTCCAAGTGGGAATTCAGCTCCTCACATGGCGAAGCATTGTAGTGTCAATGATGGCATAATGAAACTAGCCCAGTTAAAGTTAGTGGGTATAAACAGCCTAGATCCTGTGGAGAGCTAAGCTGATATTCATTTAAATTAATTCCAGATGAGAAAATAGAAGTGACAGAAACAACACAACACTCTTATTGTAAAACTGTGTCTTTTGTTATCTTTCAAAGACATGAAAACATTTTTAAATAAGTGTAAGAATAGAAAAAGTCAGTGACACAATTTAATTTGATATTATTTGTTTTATCACAATTACATAATATTTTGAATAAGCCCAAGTTAGCTCATGAAATGTGCTTCATTTGAAACCTCTATTCACAAGGCTAAAATTTTAAAAGAGAGTAATTTTGCTTTAACCTCAAAACATTTTAACACTTGTTCCAGAAGAGGAAATAAAATTTACTTCAAAAATATTGATGATGAAATAAGCATAGTAGCTAATCCTTTTATAAATAAGCGTATAAGTGTAGGACTACCAGAGAAGGTGAGAATATAATTTGTTAAAATCCTTTTCACCTTGTCCTCCTTGTTGATACTAGCTAGAGTTCAGATCTTAGTTATGATTCTCCATGGTACCCAAAACTATGACAAATCTAGACAGCATATTAAAAAGCAGAGACATCACTTTGCCAACAAAAGTCTGTATAGTCAAAGCTCTTGTTTTTCCAGTAGTCATGTATGAATATGACAGTCAGATCATAAAGAAGGCCGAGTGCCAAAGAACTGATGCTTTAGAATTGTCGTGCTGGTGGACTTTTGAGAGTCCCTTGGACAGCAAGGAGATCAAACCAGTCAATCGTAAGTGAAATCAACCCTGAATATCCATTGGAAGGACTGATGCTGAATCTGAAACGCCAATACTTTAGCCACCTGAAGCGAAGAGCCAACTCATTGGAAAAGACCCTCCTGCTGGGAATGACTGAAGACAGAAGGAGAAGGGGCAGCAAAAGATGAGATGGTTAGAGAGAGCATCACCGATTCAGTGGACATACATCTGAACAAACTCTGGGAGGTAGTAAAGGACAGAGGAGCCTGGAATCCTGCAGTTCATGGGGTCGCAAAGAGTCAGACACGACTTAGTGACTGAACGACAACAACAAAGAGATACGCTGTTCCTTTCTTGTGGTGCCAATCATCTCAGTAAATGTGTCTTCCTTCTTACTTCTGAACTGCAGAAAATTTATCAGAAGTTCCTAAAATGTCATGCAATACAACCATGCAGCATCACAGACAGCCACAGAAAGGAGCTAGAGTGTGAAAGAAGCAGCAATAACAGAAAAGAGAAGCGAGTGGGGGCTGATGGGGCATTAGGTAGGGCTAGATTCTATACCTAGAGAAGGCAATGGCACCCCACTCCAGTACTCTTGCCTGGAAAATCCCATGGACAGAGGAGCCTGGTGGGCTGCAGTCCATGGGGTCGCTAAGAGTTGGACACGACTGAGTGACTTCAATTTCACTTTTCACTTTCCTGCACTGGAGAAGGAAATGGCAACCCACTGCAGTGTTCTTGCCTGGAGAATCCCAGGGACGGGGGAGCCTGGTGGGCTGCCATCTATGGGGTCACACAGAGTCGGACACAACTGAAGCGACTTAGCAGCAGATTCTATACCTATATGTCTGTGGTCTTGTCTACCTTCTAGACAATTGCTTCTTCCTATAACTTTAAGATAAGCTATTTTCTGTTAGTGAAATGAGACCCATTTATTGTATTAAAATTTTTAGTAAAAATATAAGATGGTAAAGAAAACTGTAACCATATACCTCTATATCACTATTGAAGAACTTAAGTATATAACTTTAAATATATATAACATATACACTATGTGCTTACCTGGTGGCTCAGATGGTAAAGAATCAGCTTGCAATGTGGGAGACCTGGGCTCGATCCCTGGGTTGGGAAGATCCCCTGGAGAAGGGAATGGCTACTCACTCCAGTGTTCTTGGAGAATTCCATGGACAGAGGAGCCTGGCAGGCTATAGAACATGGGGTTGTAAAGAGTCAGACACAACTGAGCAACCTTCTTATTCTTATGTACAAAAGATTTTAATTTATATACTAGCTTATAACCTGTTTTTTTAAATTAAAATATATATCATAAATACCTATCTAGGTCAACAAATATTTTAAGTATACCTGACGTATTTTTTGTTGCATTAATGTACCATGAATTGCTTAATTATGCAAATACAAGCATTAAGTTATATCAAATTTCACAATTAAAAATGTGGCCACAAATGTATCCCAGTAAAATCTTTGTGCAGATGAATGATTGTTTTCTTAGGATGCATTTTAAAAAGTAGATTCACTTGTTTCAAAGGGTAGGTGTATTTTGAAGACTTTTGAAACATGATGCCCTCCAAAAGGACTGTGAAAACAAATGCACTGGGCATTTCACAGTAAGCTCCCCAAACTGAATATCTGGATGATTCTTTAAAAAATCTTTGCCAGTTAGATAAAGGGAGATGGCATCATATGTCTCTCTTAATTTTCATTTTATGTGTGCCTTGTTAGAGGTCTATTTGCAGATCTATTCTTAGCCTTCCATGTCTGCCTATCTACAGCTGGCACTAAAGAATGTGGCCATGGCTTACCAAGCTGGGTGATTTCTCATGCTTCTTTTCTCAACGAAGAGCTGATTCTTCCTGACAAGGTAAACAAGGCCCCGGTTCATCCTTCCAAGCTGAATGGATAGAAAAAGATAAGTTATTGCCTCCAAAGTTCTGCCTTGGCAAAAAAGACACTCTGAAGATACATTATGGAGAAGACAGCTGTTATTGTAAAAGTTCTTTCTGTCAGAGAGGCTCCCAGCTTGGATTTATCGCCGCAGAAAAGGAAGGTTACTTCCGGCCAACGAGAGAGATGGCCTAGAGGGCAGATGGCCACCTCTGCTACCAGCGAGGGGCAGCCTTCATTAATAACCCTGGCAGCGCTGGGAGAAAGAGAAGCAGCAAAAGGCTCATTCTCGTTGGCACAGACAGGAGAAAATCACAGAAGTCCACTTGGTATCTCCAGGGCCTGTCAATTTCTCTACAAAGTAACAGTACATCTGCTTGAACCAATACTCTAAGACAGGCAGAGAAGAGAAAAGAGAGGAAAAAGATATTCCCACCATTCTTCACCTGAGAAGCCAGCCCCAGGTGGGAAAGACTACCACAGGGGTACGTCTAGGAGGACGAACTCAGCCTCCAGGACCTCCCAGGAACTTGCCTGCCCCACCCCCTAAGGGGCCTAGGATGGAGGAAGGCTCAGGAGTTGGAGTTTCTGGGTTTGGACCTTGCTTTACCATATGCAGTATGTGAGGCCATGGACAAGTGATCACTTGCTCTAAGCATTCAGTTCTCATCTATAAACTAAAATCTAATCATACTTTTTTGTTGGCGTATAATTGCTTTATAATGTTGTATGAGTTTCTGCTGTACAATAAAGTGAATGAGTATATGTATACATATATCCCTTCCCTCTTGGACCACCCTTCTACCCCACCACGCACTGTCCCACCTGATCTGGGTCATCACAAATATACAAGCAGCTCGTCCAGCTCAATATCAGAACAATCAAACAATCCAATCAAAAAATCAGCAGATGATCTAAATAGACATTTCTCCAGAGAAGACATACAGATGGCCAGTAGGCATATAAAAAAGATGCTCAACATCACTAATTATTAGAGAAACATAAATCAGAACTACATGAAGTATCACCTCACACCAATCAGAATGGCCATCATCAAAAAATCTGAAGTGAAGTGAAGTGAAAGTCGCTCAGTCATGTCCGACTCTTTGTGATTACATAATATTTTGAATAAGCCCAAGTTAGCTCATGAAATGTGCTTCATTTGAAACCTCTATTCACAAGGCTAAAATTTTAAAAGAGAGTAATTTTGCTTTAACCTCAAAACATTTTAACACTTGTTCCAGAAGAGGAAATAAAATTTACTTCAAAAATATTGATGATGAAATAAGCATAGTAGCTAATCCTTTTATAAATAAGCGTATAAGTGTAGGACTACCAGAGAAGGTGAGAATATAATTTGTTAAAATCCTTTTCACCTTGTCCTCCTTGTTGATACTAGCTAGAGTTCAGATCTTAGTTATGATTCTCCATGGTACCCAAAACTATGACAAATCTAGACAGCATATTAAAAAGCAGAGACATCACTTTGCCAACAAAAGTCTGTATAGTCAAAGCTCTTGTTTTTCCAGTAGTCATGTATGAATATGACAGTCAGATCATAAAGAAGGCCGAGTGCCAAAGAACTGATGCTTTAGAATTGTCGTGCTGGTGGACTTTTGAGAGTCCCTTGGACAGCAAGGAGATCAAACCAGTCAATCGTAAGTGAAATCAACCCTGAATATCCATTGGAAGGACTGATGCTGAATCTGAAACGCCAATACTTTAGCCACCTGAAGCGAAGAGCCAACTCATTGGAAAAGACCCTCCTGCTGGGAATGACTGAAGACAGAAGGAGAAGGGGCAGCAAAAGATGAGATGGTTAGAGAGAGCATCACCGATTCAGTGGACATACATCTGAACAAACTCTGGGAGGTAGTAAAGGACAGAGGAGCCTGGAATCCTGCAGTTCATGGGGTCGCAAAGAGTCAGAC
The DNA here is from genome assembly GCA_006410635.1 of Cephalophus harveyi. NCBI lineage: Eukaryota > Metazoa > Chordata > Mammalia > Artiodactyla > Bovidae > Cephalophus > Cephalophus harveyi. The sequence continues at coordinate 155,528 of SJYT01038804.1, read as the reverse complement.
ACGACTTAGTGACTGAACGACAACAACAAAGAGATACGCTGTTCCTTTCTTGTGGTGCCAATCATCTCAGTAAATGTGTCTTCCTTCTTACTTCTGAACTGCAGAAAATTTATCAGAAGTTCCTAAAATGTCATGCAATACAACCATGCAGCATCACAGACAGCCACAGAAAGGAGCTAGAGTGTGAAAGAAGCAGCAATAACAGAAAAGAGAAGCGAGTGGGGGCTGATGGGGCATTAGGTAGGGCTAGATTCTATACCTAGAGAAGGCAATGGCACCCCACTCCAGTACTCTTGCCTGGAAAATCCCATGGACAGAGGAGCCTGGTGGGCTGCAGTCCATGGGGTCGCTAAGAGTTGGACACGACTGAGTGACTTCAATTTCACTTTTCACTTTCCTGCACTGGAGAAGGAAATGGCAACCCACTGCAGTGTTCTTGCCTGGAGAATCCCAGGGACGGGGGAGCCTGGTGGGCTGCCATCTATGGGGTCACACAGAGTCGGACACAACTGAAGCGACTTAGCAGCAGATTCTATACCTATATGTCTGTGGTCTTGTCTACCTTCTAGACAATTGCTTCTTCCTATAACTTTAAGATAAGCTATTTTCTGTTAGTGAAATGAGACCCATTTATTGTATTAAAATTTTTAGTAAAAATATAAGATGGTAAAGAAAACTGTAACCATATACCTCTATATCACTATTGAAGAACTTAAGTATATAACTTTAAATATATATAACATATACACTATGTGCTTACCTGGTGGCTCAGATGGTAAAGAATCAGCTTGCAATGTGGGAGACCTGGGTTCGATCCCTGGGTTGGGAAGATCCCCTGGAGAAGGGAATGGCTACTCACTCCAGTGTTCTTGGAGAATTCCATGGACAGAGGAGCCTGGCAGGCTATAGAACATGGGGTTGTAAAGAGTCAGACACAACTGAGCAACCTTCTTATTCTTATGTACAAAAGATTTTAATTTATATACTAGCTTATAACCTGTTTTTTTAAATTAAAATATATATCATAAATACCTATCTAGGTCAACAAATATTTTAAGTATACCTGACATATTTTTTGTTGCATTAATGTACCATGAATTGCTTAATTATGCAAATACAAGCATTAAGTTATATCAAATTTCACAATTAAAAATGTGGCCACAAATGTATCCCAGTAAAATCTTTGTGCAGATGAATGATTGTTTTCTTAGGATGCATTTTAAAAAGTAGATTCACTTGTTTCAAAGGGTAGGTGTATTTTGAAGACTTTTGAAACATGATGCCCTCCAAAAGGACTGTGAAAACAAATGCACTGGGCATTTCACAGTAAGCTCCCCAAACTGAATATCTGGATGATTCTTTAAAAAATCTTTGCCAGTTAGATAAAGGGAGATGGCATCATATGTCTCTCTTAATTTTCATTTTATGTGTGCCTTGTTAGAGGTCTATTTGCAGATCTATTCTTAGCCTTCCATGTCTGCCTATCTACAGCTGGCACTAAAGAATGTGGCCATGGCTTACCAAGCTGGGTGATTTCTCATGCTTCTTTTCTCAACGAAGAGCTGATTCTTCCTGACAAGGTAAACAAGGCCCCGGTTCATCCTTCCAAGCTGAATGGATAGAAAAAGATAAGTTATTGCCTCCAAAGTTCTGCCTTGGCAAAAAAGACACTCTGAAGATACATTATGGAGAAGACAGCTGTTATTGTAAAAGTTCTTTCTGTCAGAGAGGCTCCCAGCTTGGATTTATCGCCGCAGAAAAGGAAGGTTACTTCCGGCCAACGAGAGAGATGGCCTAGAGGGCAGATGGCCACCTCTGCTACCAGCGAGGGGCAGCCTTCATTAATAACCCTGGCAGCGCTGGGAGAAAGAGAAGCAGCAAAAGGCTCATTCTCGTTGGCACAGACAGGAGAAAATCACAGAAGTCCACTTGGTATCTCCAGGGCCTGTCAATTTCTCTACAAAGTAACAGTACATCTGCTTGAACCAATACTCTAAGACAGGCAGAGAAGAGAAAAGAGAGGAAAAAGATATTCCCACCATTCTTCACCTGAGAAGCCAGCCCCAGGTGGGAAAGACTACCACAGGGGTACGTCTAGGAGGACGAACTCAGCCTCCAGGACCTCCCAGGAACTTGCCTGCCCCACCCCCTAAGGGGCCTAGGATGGAGGAAGGCTCAGGAGTTGGAGTTTCTGGGTTTGGACCTTGCTTTACCATATGCAGTATGTGAGGCCATGGACAAGTGATCACTTGCTCTAAGCATTCAGTTCTCATCTATAAACTAAAATCTAATCATACTTTTTTGTTGGCGTATAATTGCTTTATAATGTTGTATGAGTTTCTGCTGTACAATAAAGTGAATGAGTATATGTATACATATATCCCTTCCCTCTTGGACCACCCTTCTACCCCACCACGCACTGTCCCACCTGATCTGGGTCATCACAAATATACAAGCAGCTCGTCCAGCTCAATATCAGAACAATCAAACAATCCAATCAAAAAATCAGCAGATGATCTAAATAGACATTTCTCCAGAGAAGACATACAGATGGCCAGTAGGCATATAAAAAAGATGCTCAACATCACTAATTATTAGAGAAACATAAATCAGAACTACATGAAGTATCACCTCACACCAATCAGAATGGCCATCATCAAAAAATCTGAAGTGAAGTGAAGTGAAAGTCGCTCAGTCATGTCCGACTCTTTGTGACCCCATGGACTATACAGTCCATGGAATTTTCCAGGCCAGAATATTGGAGTGGGTAGCCTTTCCCTTCTCCAGGGGATCTTCCCAACCCAGGGATCAAGTCAGGTCTCCCACATTGCAGGCAGATTCTTGACCATCTGAGCCACAGGGGAAGCTGGAGAGGGTGTGGAGAGAAGGGAAGCTTCTTGCTCTGTGGGTGGCAATGTAAATTGATACAACCAATATGGAGGACATATATGGAAATCCCTTTAAAAACTAAATATAGAGCTACTATATGACCCAGCAATCCCACTACTGGGCGTATTCCTTGAGAAAACGTAAGACACATGTACCCTGATGTTCACTGTAGCACTAATAATATTATTATCAGCATGTTTGCTATGAATTGAGCTGTGTCCTCAAATTCATATGTCAAAGCTGTAACACGCAGTGTGACTGTATTTGGAGATATGGCTTTTTGAAGGTAATTAAGGAGAGATGAGTCATAAGAGTAAGATCCTAATCCCTTCGGTTTGGGGGCATTATCAGAAGATGAAGAGAGAAAGTGAACTCTCTCTCCATGAACTTGCACCAAGGAAAGGCTGTGTGAAGACCACAGTGAGAAGGCAGCCATCAACAAGCCTGGAGGTGGGCCCTCACCTGAGCCCTCACCAGCTGGCACCCTGAGCTCAGACTAGAAGCCTAGACTCAAAGTGAACTCTGTGGTGTACGCCACCCAGTCTATGGAATTTTGCTATGACAGCCCAAACTGACTAAGACGGTGTTGTCAGGGAAGAACTAAATTAAAATTTGTATAGCAGACACATATCCCATATTAAGTGTTCAGTAAAGTTACCTTTAAATCTTTCTTATTCTCTGCTCTCTGTCCTCCCTGTAACCCTCCCATCCAGATATTTGCCCAACATGTATTGCAGTTTCCAACAATATAATTTATTCTGCCCCCACCTCTTCTCATTCCACCCTTGACCTTAATGTTTCCATCCTCATCCTAACAACTGGTCTGAATTTCTAAATGTTCCCTCTTCTTGGTCACTTGGCTTTTATGTCCTCAATGCTGGATGCACATAATCTTGACTAACAAATTTGTCATTGGTAAGAAAAGGCTCCAGTACCTTAGAACAGTGCCCAGCACATAGTGAACCCCGTAAATGTGGCTACTGTCATTGTTACTACCCAGCATCCTGACATTATAATTAAACTATTTTTCTTTTATTTTCTAGCATTTGATAAGAATAGGCATAATTAGTCCAAATAAACAGCTGAAACAAGAATGCCTATGGCCCTTTGGTGTGGGTGGGGTGGGCGGTGGATAAGGAGAGAGAATTTCTCTTTAGGTTGTAGATATCCAATACCAGGACAAACTTAATACCAGGGACTCATAACCACAGCAAAGGAAAATCTGAAAAGAATCTAAGAATAGTCCCTCTCTAGGCCCCAGCTTACTCCTCCATTTGCCTGGAAGAGGTAGAAAAGGCATCAGAGACACCTAAGATTCATGAACAAGTGGAACACTAACCTGGGACATGGGACCAACAGGAGAAGTGGTCAGGAGACCCCAAGGCAGGACCCCAGACTCTTTAGAAACTCCTTGCTAAGTATCTTGGGGAAATCCTGGTTGATGTCTTGGGGTCGGGTCTCACCTTCTGTGTCTCTCATATCTCCACTCAGAACTATTGAGTTCCCAATAAGAAGAGCAGGGGGTTCTGTTAAAAAAAGAAGGGAATGTGCAGGTGGGAGCCATCAGAGACACTGTCAGGGTCATTACGAACATGCCTGTGATATAGTGAAGCCAAGGAAATGGAGCTAGGAGGAAGAGCAGTGAGTAGGTCCCCCAAAGGAATATCCCACTGTACGGTTAAGTAGAGACTGGATGAAGAAGGGGATGGGGGAGGCAGCAAAGGAGCTGGAAACCCCAGTAAGAGCATTCCCCAGGGAGCTAGGGTTGAAAGCCAAGCAGGTTGAGTATCCCTGGGGCATTTCTTCTCCACAGTACTCAGTGTGTCATGGGGGCAGTGGGCCTTTCAAGTGCACTAGAGAGGCAGTACTGCCTATCTGTTAGGAGGGCTGCTTCTGACACCAGACTGCCCAAGTTCATATCTCAGTCCTGCTACTTACTAGCTGCATTATCTTGGGCAAATTACTCAAGTTGTGTATTGATTTCTTTGTATATAAAAGGAGGCTAAAATTGCTACAGAACTAACAGGGTTGTCTACGAGAATGAAATAAATTACAGGTAAAGTACTTAGGGCTTCCCAGGTGGCTCAGTGGTAAAGAACTCACCTGTCAAGGCAGGAGAGGGGAGTTTGATCGCTGGGTCAGGAATATCCACTGGAGAAGGGAATGGCTACCCACTCCAGTATTCCTGCCTGGAGAAGTCCATGGACAGAGGCGCCTGGTGATCTACAGTCCATAGGGTCACAAAGAGTTGGCACGACTGAGTGAGCACAAGCATGAAAGCACTTGGAATTATTCCAGATTTAGAGTAAGTACTTTGTATGTATGTATGTACTGTTATTATTTTATCATCATCATAAATAAGCATATAAATCCCTCTAGATACTAGCAAGCAGGAAAAGCTAATTAAAAATAAGATGTATAATCTTGCCCTTAGTCAGACTATCAGTTCTATCATCTAGAACTCTTGCTTAAATATGTACCAATGTGTCATTTTGATACAGCTAACAAAAATAATAAATACCAATTTTTATATACCTATTCAATACCAAGGACTAGATTTATATACATTGTGACATTTAATCTTTATAAGTCTAAAAAGAAACACTATTACCATCTCCTCTATAGCAGCCTTCAAGAAATTATAAATCACAGCCCAAATCCAGCCCAGACTACTTCATAAACAAAGTCTTTATTAGAACAAAGTCATTTACATATCATCTATGGCTATGTTCATGCTATGGTAGCAGTTATTAGACGAGACAGCAATTTTCAGAAAAAGTCTGCTGACCCTTCCTCCAAAGCAATGAAGACACTGAGAACCAGACATAAACCCTGAGTCTAGGATTGCATAGCTAGCTTCAGAGAAAAGATTCCAATCAAAGTTGACCTGGGTTCAAGCTCAGACTTCCAACCACTATTTTACAGTCTCCAAAATTACTGGTTGTCATGTAAAGACCAAGAGAAAGTCTCTGAGGATTGATGAAATAAGCAGATGCAACTATGAACATCAATTAGTCACATAAACATCTAACATCAGGCCCATGAGTCAGCAGCATTTCCCGCCATTGCTATCCCTCAGATAAGTTGGCTATCTTCAATCTTCTGGTCAAATGCCAGGCAGTGTGCACTGAGCTCAAAGCACATAGCTCCCATTGTGCCCACGGTATTGAGCCACTTCTCAAGAACCCTGAGATTCCAGAGAGGTACCTTGTCTAAGATCCACCACCAGGAAGTAAAAGGTCCACAATTCCAACAGAGATTAAAGTTGCCAAAGCACATGTTTAAACTCCTCAGATAGGCATAATTCATCTCCTAGCTCTACCTGAAATTGCTTATGTGATCCCAGAATGCAGGAGAAAGTGAGGGCTCCTGATGACAGGGAGCAGCCACAGCTTCTAGGCATCAGAAGAGCGAAGACAGCTTTCCCGTTTGCCCTCTGCTGATGATGCTATTTGATGGAGTGCTTGAGACCAGTGATTACCCACTCTTGAAAGCAATCATTTTCTCCTTCATCTCCCAATGACCAGCAGCAGGGGTGACTAGAGCTGAGAGAGCTTGCAGCCAAGGGTGGGAAAAAAAAACTTTCAAAATCCAGGGAGCTCAAATGAGCACCTCTTGAGAAAATATATTTCAGAATTAAACGTTTAATGCTGGGTTTTCACTTCCTAACAGCAATGGGCTGTGGAAACAAGTGCCAAAGAGCAGGAGGAGACACGCAGCGACCCTCGCCAATAACAGAAAATTATTTGTTGCTTCCCAAAGTGGTATTTGAGCCCAGCGGGCTGCACTTAAGATGTGACTGGATAATGGTTGTGTGACACACCCCTCTAATGGAGCTGTCACACAGGCCCTGCACGGCAGCCTGAGCTGTGGCTTCGAAGAATCTCCTCCACTCCCAGGCTGTGGCTCGTGGTGCTCTGGGCCAGGATGGAAGGGGATCCTCCTGGCCTCTTTGGTGACTTTGGGGGATTCATTCTCAGGTGCCAGGAAGACCTACCCCTCTCACTTGAAGCGTGGACCAAGATCTCTGCATCCGGGAGTTGTGAATGTGCAAACGGGACCTAGGGTTTCCTCCTTTTTTCTGAAACTGCTGCAAGGTGAAAAGCTTACAGGCAAGAAAGCACACCCACAGTCTCTCCATAGCTTTCAAATCAGAACTGCTCACAGCTTGAAAACTGGAATTCAAAAAGCTTAAATCTCAAAACAAGGATGAATACGTGAAACAATAATGGATGCAAAGCCAGACCACTGATTGTAATAGAACGGTCCTCATTCCACTCTGGGGGAATAAGACTGGGGACGCTCTGCTAAAATCAAAAGGCTCTGGTATGCTAGAGCCAGCTGGTTAAGTTTCCAGGAATTCAGCAAGCTGATAAAAACAGCCGTGATTAAAAATTGTATTATATAAATTTATAACTAATATTAAAAACAAAGCCAATACATTGTCAAAACCCATCACTCCTAATGAACGATTTTACTACATTTCAATGTTATATATGTTCTTGAGGTTATTCACATCTACTTCAGCTGCAAGGTGGAAATACTATGTAATGGTGCATTGCAACCTTCCCTGCCCAGCTCCACATTCCATGTCATCATGTGGGTAACTTAAAATCAGTCGTGGTGGGAACAGTCACGGCATAGAGATCAGGAAAGACTACAAGTCGGGGCTTGATTTATTGTTTTGCTGACTATCTAGGCTTAGGAATGTAATGAAGAAAATGTTAATAATGCAGATTACACTGTAAAATACATTCTGTCTGTAATTGTTTGAGGAAATAATCTTCCTGTAATCAAAACCTTTATCCAACTCAGCAAATGAGCTGTACACATCACTAGCAAATTAGTAAAGCTCCAACATACGTTTTCATTTCATCAGTTTTGTCTTACTAGCTAATGTAAATGAAAATACCAGGCAACATTCATGTTAGAATGAACTACACTCATTCTTAAATTGCAATAGTAGTTTGGGTAAGGAGTAAAGAGCTCAGCAAAAACCATCAAAAACACTAGGTGAGAATCAGTTCACTATTCAGACTTTATGATAAAGATTTGTATATTACTTGTAATGTTCATACTGTGTGACAGTAAATTCTTTAATAAATTTAGAAATATGCATATTTTTATATTTGTAAGATGGTATGGAAAAATACAAACTTTTTGGCCCACCCAACATGCACACATTTTTGGTAGAGCTGGCAGTTAAACATTTACTGCCATGTCACTGATTATATTTTTCAGAAAGAGAAACTTACCCACAAAGACTAGTTACAAAGAAGAATGAGAATACTTTAAGACCATATCATTCATCTCAAATAGAGGCTCGAGAATATGCACCTAAAAATGGGAAAAGAGACTGGAGGGAAACTGGATGGAATCTATGTTAAATTTATCACAAAGCCTTCTTGTGTGCAAGGCAGGCAGAATGCAAGACTCTACAAGGATAACACTAAATAAAATCTCAGGGCCCAACTAAGAGGGCTCTTGAGAAAGCCAATACTCAGAGAAAAGGGAGCTAATAGGAATTTACAAAGGTTCCTCCATTTTTGGCCTCTAAGATGTCATTTCTCTCTTTGGATTCTGTCGCTTCTACATGCTTTGTCATTTTGGGTGATCTGGCTTTCCCTCCTGTTTGTCCTGCAGAACATTTATGGACTGTATACCTTGTGAGGGCAGAGGTTATATCTGTCTCATTCATCCTGTTGACCCTAGTGTCTGGTATAGCCATGACATATAGCAAACATTAACAAATACTTATTTAAATAGTCAATATTTAAAACAAAATGGAAGCATGACTCATTCTTTATTCTTAATTCAGCTGATCATGTCTGATCACATGTGCACACCCAAGAGAAATAAGCAAATGTTTAAAGAGTGGAGATCACAGAGCACAGTTTACATTCCTATAGTAGGTAATAAGAATGCTTGCTCAAAACAGGAATTCTGTTTAGTTTTCTTACCTTGTCCAAGCCTCAACCATATGGCCTCCTTTGGCAGGGTCCATATTGCTTTCTGCTTCTTAGGGGCTAATTGGATCTAATCTTCTTACAAGTCAAAGGCAAATCAAAACCCAAACTGTTTTCTATTTTAAGGCATCCATGGGCTCTGGGGACTCCCAAGAATTTGAAACTCATTTGTAAAGTAGCAGTGACAGCATAGTGAACTTTCTTCAAGTTATCATTTCACTTAACTCTTCATAGTTCCTGGAGAATGAATGAAGGTCAGGTGGTAACCATGAGTATCCAGGTACAGAACAAGCCAAAGAATGCAAGAAATCTTCCCAGGTGTTCCAAACATCAAAGGCAGGGAAAGCAGATCTGCTGGTAAATTTGAGTTTGCCAACTCAAAGTTGGAGACAAATACAAAAGGCTCTGAGGGTAGGCAGACACTGAAAGGTAGTCAACACAGATAACAGGGACTGAAGTAAATCAAGAGAGGCAAGGTAATGACTGTGATGGAGGCCATAAACCCATCTAATGTTTGTCTCCTATTGGCTCTGTTTGAATGACAGGGTGATAGGTTGTCTAATTTAAAGGCACAAAGTCATGGTACTGTACAGACTCCTTCATTACCATATATGAGAGTAGTCTTTAGATTTATACGTTTATGATGAAAAAACAGAGCTTGAATTAAAATATAAATAGTTAACATTTTTACCAAAGCAAGAGGAAGATAACTTCTTCACAGGATAGTATGTCTTTAAGTTCAATGTCTACAGGCTCTAGATTTTTCCAGAAGTCCTATTGTTCATCTAACTAAAGTTTCAAGATCACAGATCGAGGTCTAAATTAATAAAATTATAAGTTTATAGCTCAGATATAGAGAGTGGTCATGGTAATAAACAGGTAAAGAATAAAACAACTTTGAAAAGAAAATTTATAATCATGATGTAGTGTGCATTATTAGAGAAACCAACAGCATATAATAACCATGTCTTCATGAAGTTAATTACCTCTGGATGCATTTTAAAATGGAAAATAAAATTGAAAGCTAACAGCAGCTTGAGGTTAGCCATCAACAAATTCCATAAGAGCCAAAAATCTAAAATAATAATAATATACTTTAAAATGGAGTTCAAGAATGATATGTGAGGTTGAGAGGAACATGGAAGTCTATGAGGGGCTGTTAGTGGGAAATGGTCTCAGGATTGACTCTCCAAAGTGATAAAAATGTGATGGGCCTTCTTGTCATATATAGCAACCTCAACCTTACAGGCCTTTAAGCAAAAAATGAACATATTTTTGCCAGGGATGCTACAGAGGACATTCTTATGTTAGATGAAGTGAGAAATGAAGGCTGTTATACAGAGTTCATTCAGGCCAACTCATAATTGCTTTAAAGATTATTGTGGCAGAAGGTAAAGAAAAATTTGGAACATGGCCATATTTAAAGAAATTGGAATACAAAGTTTTTCTCTATTTGTTGAAGTTCAAGGGATCTGAGAAGCACAGGTTTGGGGATTTTAGTCTCAGGTAGGCTGTCACTAGTGTGACTAAGCTCTCAGCTACCCTCCTTGTCTGTTTCTCTGTCTCTTGCATCGTCTACCTGAAAATGAAGTTGCTCAGTCATCTCCGACTCTTTGCGACCCCATGGACTGTAACCTACCAGGCTCCTCTGTCCATGGGATTTCGCAGGCAATAGTCCTGGAGTGGGTTGCCATTGCCTTCTCCAGGGGATCTTCCCAACCCAGGGATCGAACCTGGGTCTCCCACATTGTAGACAGACACTTTACCATCTGAGCCACTTCCTCTTAATACCATTCTCTGCTTGCCCATAGCTTCTGCCTTGTCATAGCTTTAACTTACTCATAACTTTGCTCACTCATGTCTATCCTAGCCCTTCACTATGCTCCCACTGCTCACAAAGCGATTTGTTCTATAGCACAGTAAAGTAGAGTCCAGGAAGCGGATTGATTATCCCAGAAAAAATCAACTGTTTGGTTGAGCTCCCAGCACTAAGCTATACCACAGACCACCAGTTAGCTGAAGGTTTGCCTACACTTGGGTAAGATCCTTACATCTGCTCCCAGCAGCTGTGTCCGGAGTAGAATGAGGTCATGTGGTGAAGAATGCAACAGCCCAGAGTTTGCCACTCAACATGCTCAGTAGATAGTATGGGTTTTTTTGTTTGTTTTTTGGGGGGTTTTGTTTGTTTGTTTTAGGAATGAATGGTGGGCATCCTGATTAACCCATTTAGAAGAGTGGGCAGGAAGAGAATGGAATAATGTCTGCCTCAACTCTCAGTCTATAATTCTGACAACTGGAAGTTAGTACGCAAAGAAGATGAATACAAACACCCCACAGCCTAGCCTTAAAGGCAAACTAGTAGATGATATAAAGTAAGAATTCTGGTAGTCCTGTTAGAGGCACCACTGTGGCCTTACACACCTTCTGGGTCATTTTGACAGCAACTAAGCACTGAGAAAGTAAGGTTTCACCCATGAATGATAGAGAGCATTCCCTTTCCCAGGGACTGAAATAAAAAGACAATAATCCGAGCCCGCAGCCTGATACGTCTGTCTGGGTTATATCCCAGTGTGAAGAGGGGACAATGGGTTGGACCTGGCACATGCTCTCACACTGAGACTGTAAGCCAGGAATATTTTTCCTAGAAAGCAACCCAGTGGGGAGCCTCTGTGAGAAAGTGAAATATAAATTATTCATTTCCTTCTCTTTGTCTACTACCCCTAACAAGCCTGGCTCTGCAGAGGCAAACAGAACGCAGAAGAGGGTATGAGGACGAGGCTCCTGCGCGAAGCTCAGCTAAAGCTCCCTCCTTCCCAGCAAACATTCATGCCCCAGAGGATGGCAGACAGCCTGGCCGGCAGCAGGAGAGGACAGGACTGCCACTGGTCTGACCGAGACACAGGCTCACACAGTCCGTGCCTCATCTGCTCCCGGCATGGATGTGCCTGCGTGCTCAGTAGTGCCTGACTCTTTGCAGCCCTGTGGATTGTAGCCTCCTCTGCCCATGGGATTTTCCAGGCAAGAATACTGGAGTGGGTTGCCATGCCCTTCTCCAGGGATCTTCCCATCCCAGGGATCGAAGTCGCGTCTCCTGTGGCTCCTGCTTCGGTAGTCGGAATCCTTACCGCTGAGCCACTGGGGAAGCCCCCTGCATGGGCACATCTCTACAATTCTGTGGAGCTCAGTTGTACTAGCTGTAAACAGAGAGTCATCTAAGGGTATCCTGGAAGAACTTGTTCTTGGAAAAGCACATGGTCAAGACTGATATTCCCTCCTGACCAGCCAGCCTCCCTGGCTCCATGGAATTTTCTAAGTACAAGAAAATATCAAGTAGAGAGACTTGCGACCTTGGGAGCCTCAAAAAAGAGCCCACTTCATAGAGCCTAATGCTAAAGGGAGTGGAAAAATTCACTCTGGAAGAGTGACCACTGCCTGCAAGGGGATCCAAATCCACAGTGGCATCAGAGCTGCAGGGAGCACGGAGGTATCAGACCACAGAAGAACAGCATTTTTCAACAGTAAACCACGTGCTTCTGACAGAAGCAATCTAGGTAGTACCCAGGTCCTGTGATCTGACTGATCATTTTGTCCAGGTCTCTATTCCAGGTATTTAAAAGCAGGCCTGGACTCCTTGGACTGTGTAAATCAAATTCTTGGATGATTTATGAGGGCAAATCTCAGATAAATCCAGTGATTAGTCTGAATATTAAAAAAGAATAAGAAGTGACCTTATTCTTACCACCAAGTTGGGTTAAGAGGATCATACAAGTTTCCTTAGACATTCAGAGTTTTAGTCAAGGCAGCCTTAAGATGTCCACCTACTTTGAGAGCCTCCAAACCTGACTATAGTCCCTGAAAGGAACTACAACTGCTACGTTACCTGCAGACCTCTTGCTAACCCAGCTTTAGTCCAATCATCTCTGGCTATCAAAACAATCTGGCTAAATGAGACCTAGGGACAGGATGGGAGACCTCTGCCCCCTAGTCCTCCATATCACCAGCTAGTCAGTTTGCTTTACAAACTCCGTTAGATACAAGGCACTCATTCTGAGTCCCATTAGGGTCAATGATCAAATACTACACTTCCAACAGTGTATAGGAATCTAACATTGTATTGTCATAACAAACCACTTACCCTCATTGACACGTTCATGTAGAGTTCACCCTTCACTGCCTGGCCAGATCCTCCATATAGGGAATTTCTGAGTCAAAAGCATTTCCAAATAGGAGCTTTTCTCAGAAAAATGTAGTACTTGCCTGAACTTTCACATCATCTGCTCTTCTCCTGGTGCAAGACCTAGCAGGCTGCATCATCCTTGAATGCCTACAGACTAGACCGGGAATCTCATAGCTTTATCTCTTAGTAACCTGCCATCCACTTGAAGACTGTCAGGCTGTTTGCGAGTATTCTGCCAGAAAAGCTGGATTTTGCTGCTCAGGTCACCTTCAACTATCTTAAGGAGCTAACTTTTTCACATCCACACATATATCCAGCTTCATGAATATCTATTTATTTCTACAATATTTTGAGGGGGCTTGCTTACAGTTTTCAACTGTGGGCTTAGTGACTTGTTTTCCAGAGGCATTTGTAGCATCTAATTTTCTTGCTATTTTTCCTAGAAATGCTTCTAACATGTAGTTTTAGGGAAAAAACTTCATAAACTCTTTTAAAAAGTAATATAGATGCATTATTTAAAATAAACCAAATAGTCAAATCATACTTGCTCTGCTACCTAACAGGAGTATTATCAATACACTTTGCAAACCATAAAACATAATAAAAATTTTTAGTCATTTTTTGGATTAAAGAAAGGAGAATTATGATTGAAAACCATAAATTATTGAGAATTTATTACAAGAGAGTAGAATAGGATGAGAAAAATGGAAATAAATATTTATAAACTATATCCCTAATAATCTTCCCTGGTGGTTCAGACAGTAAAGAATCTGCCTGCAATGCAGGAGACCTGGGTTCAATCCCTGGGTCAGGAAGATTCCCTGGAGAAGGGAATGGTAACCCACTCCAGTATTCTTAGCTGGATAATTCCATGGACAGAGGAGCCTGGCAGGCTACAGTCCGTGGGGCTGCAAAGACTTAGACACAACTGAGTGACTAACACAACATCCCTAATAATTTGGAAAGCACACAAAGCTATGGTAATTTATTCCATAAAATCAAAAGCGTCTATCCATATATGCATACAGATATGTGTTTGTGTGTGTATACACGTGTATGTGTGTGCATTTTTCTATGTATTGGACCATATCTGCCCTGGAACTCACTGCTATTGGGGAGGACAGAAAGGGAGACGAGTGACATAGGCTCCTAGAATCTTCCATAGATTAGGGGAGGCACCGAAGAGAAGATGTCAGTTCTGCCCTGGGGTGAGGGAATGGGAAAACGAAAGAGTATGGTATTAAAACTTCAGAAAAGGTGATGCAGAGAAGTTGAGTCCTGAACAAAACATTCGTTCTCACTAAACAGAAATAGATGGAAGGCAAACACCCTACTGGAGTATAGTCTGTAATTAGACGAATTAGTAGACCAGGTCAAGGAACAAAGATAAGCTTTTGATGAGGCAAAAGCAAAATTACAGGGAAGTCTTTGTATCATTCTTTGTCTTTTGAAAAACCATATATTCAAATGTCTCAGGTGACATTCTGAGACCTGATTTGATTGGTCCATAGCTGCAACCCCAAATACCATGTTGAGAGGGATTCTGGGATCTCTTTGGAGCTCCAGGAAGAAAAGAGCTATGATTACTCATACCGTGAGCATGTGCGAGTTTACCATGAATGCTGGAGCGGAGCACAGCAGAACATCTGTCCACCATTGAGCATTGCAGGTTAGACCCACAATAAATATTCCTTGACTGGTGAACAGAAAAGCAACGTCATCCAATTTGTTCACCCTGGAAACAGGAAGTCCTAATTATCCAGGACTGGTTTAATAGGCAGCATGTGTTACTGCAATTTCAACTGCATTCTCCCAGGTGATTAGTTAGTTTCATGACTTGTTGGTGACATTGTCATCATTTTCCAGGTACTCGGGGATAACTGAAATTCAAGACCAATATTCTCTCTAGAAAAGTCTATTAAAATATCAAAGGGAAAGAAATTCCTAGGTAACCTATACACTGAACAGTGGTGTCTATGTAACATGTAGATATGGGTACTTTATAGCCATTTCAGAACCATCTCATCTCATTGAACGCCATTCACATCACTTGCATCTAACAGCACTACATGCTTTTCCTGGAAGAATTTTACGTTACATGCTCCTTCCTGATTTAAACCTCAGAACTTTTCTTTTTTTTTTAAATTTGTCTGCTTCTTCATTCATTTATCCCCCTACATTTACTTAAAACCCATGACATGCCAGACTCTGTGATCTACCAGGTAAACAGATCTAGAGCCTATCCTCTTGGAGCTCACAGACTAAAGGGAAAAACAGACTTTTTTTAAAAAAAGTATGATTTCCACTGAATGTTTTGATTTCCAGACTTCTCAAAGGCCCATGTCAGCTACAACTTCACAAGGATTTCTTGCTCGTTCTTCCTCTTTCAACTACAAAGAGAACTTACTCCATTTTGCTGGCACTTGCCACGGTTTTTGTTTTCTCTCCTCTTTAATATCTCTGCAATATTTTCTTGTTTTCTAGCCCTTGGAGTCACATCCTGTCTCTCCATGAGACTCTCTTTCCAGCCAGTCCTCTAAGGGCCTTTCTCTGCATATGGTTTATTGTTATCACATCATCATCACAGGCTTGATATAGACAAATGTCAAGAACTTGACCTAAGATAGAGCTGGGAGGTCAAGGAACAGAAGCAAGCAGGAAGAGGAAGCGTATAATGCTTTTAATATTTGGATTGGCCTAAAACATCATAATCCCAGAATTTGCTGGAGATGTTAGAGACTAAACTCAACTCTCAAAAGAGAATGAAGCAATGATGTAATAATCACATTTTCTATTTTCTGTCTCTCCCCCACCCAAGTGGAGCTTTGCTGACTGAAGAGGGATCTTCCTTCACAGAATTAGCAAACTCCTAGCAATAGTAAATGAATGGCATACAAGCACAGCTTTCACATGCAGACCAACCAATTCAGAGCCCTTCTCTCCCGCCACCTCTTTTGTCAAGCCCTCTCACTTAGGGCCACAATCTCCCTGCCCTAATCACCCCAGATTCAAGTAACAGATAACTAGGCACAGCTCCTATGCTCCACAGGCCACCAAAATTATTCCGAGTACCAATCCTAAATCTGTTTACCTGTCTTGCCCACTCCTTGCCATAGAAACGACAACAAAAGCTCTTGCCCACATTTTCTGCTCATACTGTTTGCCTCTTGACCAATCCTAATGCTCCTCCATATGAACCCCACGGCATGACCTGCCCTTACCTCTTGGGATCTGTGAGGAAAGCAAGTTATTTTTTCAGTGGTGTCTGTCTGCTGATTTTTGGCTTTGCCATCTTTGAATTACAATAAAATACGTATTTTGAAACCAGTGGTTCTTGAACCAAGCTGCTTTCCTTCGACTTTTTCAATTTGGAATGACCCAGAGGTTCCCAGGTAGCACTAGTGGTAAAGAACCCATCTGCCAATGAAGGAGACAGAGGAGATGCAAGTTCTATCCCTGGGTCGGGAAAATCTCGTGGAGGAGAACATGGCAACTCACACCAGTATTGTTGCCTGGAGAAGCCCATGGCCAGAGTCTGGCAGGCTAGGTTCATAGGGTCACAAAGAGCCCCAGAGTTTGCTATAGCCCTTGGGTTATTTCTTGAAAAACACACACACACACACACACAAATGTCTCTGGGTTACCCAGTAAGAATGGGTTTTGTTGTGGCCCTGAGAATGTGCCTGTCAGACCTCTGACTGTAGGAAGTATGATGGAGCGGTAGTCTAGGTGTTGTGTTCTGAATTCCATCAATCCATTTGCATGGAGGCCCATGGGATACCCCCAGCCAATGACTGAAGTCGGAACAAAGCAGAGACATTAAGGCAGGCTCACGCGTAGGAGACAAGGGACTCTTCTGGCAGCTTTGGCTTGAGGACCCCCTGATTGCCTTGCCTAACTCTCACTGGGATAACACAGCAGTCTAAGATGCTTCCACAACTTTCCTACCTTCTCTCTTTCCTTTACCCAACATCCAACCTGTATCACATTCTGCAAGTTTAACCAGCTTCCCAGCTTTCTCTCAGTTGTTTCTCCCAATAGGAGTCTGACTCATCTAACTTTGTATTTGTATCTGCTTCTTAGATGAGCTGAAATAAACACATGCAGAAGCAGTAAGGACTGGAATAATTCCAGAATAGCCCATCTTTTGTTGGCTCATCATGAAGAGATGGACTATGCAAAATAAGTATTAGTTCCCATTAGAGAGTCAATCAATTAGCCTAGAGTGAATTAAGTTTTGGTCAACAAGGCATTTGGAATTTTCCACATGTATAAACTTTTCATTCTTGGGGGCATAGAAAATCTCCTGTGTCAAAGTCTATTCTTAATGTTGAAGTCTTTCAGAAAAATGAAAGAGAGAGAAAGGAAAAAAGAAGAAAGACATATTAACTCCAACAAAATAAAAAGGTATGAGGCTATCCAGGTGGTCCAAGAATTTAATTTCCAATGTCAACACTGAATAATGGGCTCAGAATCCAATGAGCCACTGATTAGTCTCTGACCCATGCATTTTAAATAACAGCAAGTGTCCCAGACATACCTTTCATTTCTCTGGACCAAATTTCTCCTGCCACCATCAGGACAGAGGCTATTTGATTGAGGTGATATCAACATGGAATTTATTCCCCAATCAGGACTAGTGCACAGCAGGTAAACCAAGTCTCAGCATGCTAGGAGAAGCCTCAGTTTCCTTCTAAGCTTCCCATCCAACTATTTCTATTGAGGTCATCACTTTTATTTGCTTGTTTTTTTTGGCTTTGTATCATTAATTTCAAACTAGGAGGCAATGTGCATTACTATATCACAATTCCACCTTGGTCACAGCTGGTTGGGGCAGAGAGAGTCATCTTTTTCACATTTGGCCAACATGTAGACCAACTAGAAGGCTATGATATGGGCTTACTCAAAAGTTCTGTCATGAGGATGAAAATGACAAACCATACCAATCAGATCTTCTCACTCACAACTCTGAATGTAGGAGAGAGAGGTAAGTTTTTAGTCAAAAAAAGAAGAAATGTGTGCAAGAAAGGACACCTCATGAAGTGCTGGAGTCTGGGGAAGAGGTAGTACTAGTGGTAAAGAACCCATCTGCCAATGAAGGAGACAGAGGAGATGCAAGTTCTATCCCTGGGTCGGGAAAATCTCGTGGAGGAGAACATGGCAACTCACACCAGTATTGTTGCCTGGAGAAGCCCATGGCCAGAGTCTGGCAGGCTAGGTTCATAGGGTCACAAAGAGCCCCAGAGTTTGCTATAGCCCTTGGGTTATTTCTTGAAAAACACACACACACACACACACAAATGTCTCTGGGTTACCCAGTAAGAATGGGTTTTGTTGTGGCCCTGAGAATGTGCCTGTCAGACCTCTGACTGTAGGAAGTATGATGGAGCGGTAGTCTAGGTGTTGTGTTCTGAATTCCATCAATCCATTTGCATGGAGGCCCATGGGATACCCCCAGCCAATGACTGAAGTCGGAACAAAGCAGAGACATTAAGGCAGGCTCACGCGTAGGAGACAAGGGACTCTTCTGGCAGCTTTGGCTTGAGGACCCCCTGATTGCCTTGCCTAACTCTCACTGGGATAACACAGCAGTCTAAGATGCTTCCACAACTTTCCTACCTTCTCTCTTTCCTTTACCCAACATCCAACCTGTATCACATTCTGCAAGTTTAACCAGCTTCCCAGCTTTCTCTCAGTTGTTTCTCCCAATAGGAGTCTGACTCATCTAACTTTGTATTTGTATCTGCTTCTTAGATGAGCTGAAATAAACACATGCAGAAGCAGTAAGGACTGGAATAATTCCAGAATAGCCCATCTTTTGTTGGCTCATCATGAAGAGATGGACTATGCAAAATAAGTATTAGTTCCCATTAGAGAGTCAATCAATTAGCCTAGAGTGAATTAAGTTTTGGTCAACAAGGCATTTGGAATTTTCCACATGTATAAACTTTTCATTCTTGGGGGCATAGAAAATCTCCTGTGTCAAAGTCTATTCTTAATGTTGAAGTCTTTCAGAAAAATGAAAGAGAGAGAAAGGAAAAAAGAAGAAAGACATATTAACTCCAACAAAATAAAAAGGTATGAGGCTATCCAGGTGGTCCAAGAATTTAATTTCCAATGTCAACACTGAATAATGGGCTCAGAATCCAATGAGCCACTGATTAGTCTCTGACCCATGCATTTTAAATAACAGCAAGTGTCCCAGACATACCTTTCATTTCTCTGGACCAAATTTCTCCTGCCACCATCAGGACAGAGGCTATTTGATTGAGGTGATATCAACATGGAATTTATTCCCCAATCAGGACTAGTGCACAGCAGGTAAACCAAGTCTCAGCATGCTAGGAGAAGCCTCAGTTTCCTTCTAAGCTTCCCATCCAACTATTTCTATTGAGGTCATCACTTTTATTTGCTTGTTTTTTTTGGCTTTGTATCATTAATTTCAAACTAGGAGGCAATGTGCATTACTATATCACAATTCCACCTTGGTCACAGCTGGTTGGGGCAGAGAGAGTCATCTTTTTCACATTTGGCCAACATGTAGACCAACTAGAAGGCTATGATATGGGCTTACTCAAAAGTTCTGTCATGAGGATGAAAATGACAAACCATACCAATCAGATCTTCTCACTCACAACTCTGAATGTAGGAGAGAGAGGTAAGTTTTTAGTCAAAAAAAGAAGAAATGTGTGCAAGAAAGGACACCTCATGAAGTGCTGGAGTCTGGGGAAGAGGTAGAGGGAATCATGCTATTGGAACAGCACTAATCCTCAGGGATATCTTGGTTCTCAAGCTCCTGTTCCATGCAGCCTTGTTGCAGGATGATTCCCACATTGCCTTAGGCCTTGGCACAGTCAATAACTTATTGTATTCTTGGCGGTGGTGTCTCAGTCACCAAGTCATGTCCGACTCTTACAACCCAATGGACTGTAGGCCACCAGACTTCTCTGTGAATCGGATTTCCCAGGCAAGAATACTGGAGTCAGTTGCCAAATTTCATCACACTTATTCTTAGACTTTCAGATCTGAGTAAGACTCTCCTCCTTGAAGGGAGAAAAAAATAAAATAGATTACAACTACCTGAAAAGGGGACACTGTTAAAAAATACACAATTGCAGTACTCTTCTCTTGAGGAGGAAAGGGTGGCAGAAGATGAGATGGTTGGATGACTTCATCAACTCAATGGACATGAATCTGAGTAAACTCCGGGAGATGGTAAAGGAGAGGAAAGCCTGGTATGCTACAGTTCATAGGGTCACAAAGAGTTGGACACAAGTTAGTGACTGAATAACAACTCCTGAGGATTAAAGGGGCCTGGTCTGAAGAACCAAGAATATGTACTTTTTACAGACTTCCAGATGATTATAGTAATAGACCAAATCTAAAAACTACTGACCCAACACAATGACTAATCAGTTTAGCTTTCAGAAATAACAAACGATTCATCAGAGAAGTGGAAGCTGCAGGCACCCCATCTCTTAGTAAATGACTAGCTATAGGTGTCTCCTTAAACAGTTTAGTGGTTTGGTTCCTCATTCATAGAAGAGGATCCCTAGAGAAAGGTGATACCATCACACAAATCAAAAGCAAGGATGCATTTTCCAGCAAGTATGAGGGTGCTTATGGAGGCAACTGTATAGAATGTTCAAAGGGGGACGCTCACAGGAAAATTAAGATCTACTTTTTTATTGTTCAAAATCCATGTGCAAACTGTAAATGTATTGAATCATCTGTGGATCAGTGTCTAAATCATGCAATTAAGAGCCTGGGCTCTGTGTCCACATGGATATAAGTTCAAATTCCAACTCTGCTCTCCACATACAAGATATATGACTTGGGGAAACATCTTCTCTTGGTTTCAGTTTCCTCATCTATAAAATAAGAATAGCATCTTTCTCATAGAGTCATTTTAAATAGTAAATGGGATAATCCACTCAAAGCATTTAAAACAGTATCTAACACATAATACCTAAATCAAATCCCTTATGATTATACAGTGGAAGTGAGGAATAGATTTAAGGGCCTAGATCTGATAGATAGAGTGCCTGATGAACTATGGAATGAGGTTCGTGACATTGTACAGGAAACAGGGATCAAGACCATCCCATGGAAAAGAAATGCAAAAAAGCAAAATGGCTGTCTGGGGAGGCCTTACAAATAGCTTTGAAAAGAAGAGAGGCGAAAAGCAAAGGAGAAAAGGAAAGATATAAGCACCTGAATGCAGAGTTCCAAAGAATAGCAAGAAGAGATAAGAAAGCCTTCTTCGGTGATCAATGCAAAGAAACAGAGGAAAATAACAGAATGGGAAAGACTAGAGATCTCTTCAAGAAAATTAGAGATACCAAGGGAACATTTCATGCAAGGATGGGCTTGATAAAGGACAGAAATGGTATGGCCCTAACAGAAGCAGAAGATATTAAGAAGAGGCAGCAAAAATATATGGAAGAACTGTACAAAAAAGATCTTCATGACCCAGATAATCATGATGATGTGATCACTAATCTAGAGCCAGACATCTTGGAATGTGAAGTCAAGTGGGCCTTAGAAAGCATCACTACGAACAAAGCTAGTGGAGGTGATGGAATTCCAGTTGAGCTGTTTCAAATCCTGAAAGATGATGCTGTGAAAGTGCTGCACTCAATCTGCCAGCAAATTTGGAAAACTCAGCAGTGGCCACAGGACTGGAAAAGGTCAGTTTTCATTCCAATTCCAAAGAAAGGCAATGC